>BMAV01001119.1:250980-271554 GCA_019973955.1 Trichonephila inaurata madagascariensis
TAATAATATATTCGCATTCAGAATATAATCGTCCTACCTTGAATTCTAAGCAACGGTCCAATCCACTTCAGATATTCATCTAGGCTCGCGTACAATGGTACGTACCTTGAATGAATGGCGAGATTTCCGTGATTCTTAGGTAGGCCGTCAATTAACACTTCTATCTTTTCTGAACTGAACTTTCTTTAAATTGCCATCGCGCTTACTAAAACTTCTGTCCTTTTAAAGGTTATCTTATTTGCATCTATCCTTCATTTCACTTCTTGGATTTGGGTTTGAAAAGATTTGCCATTAATCGTGGCCGTCAAAGAACACAGAGGTTATGTTAGAGAAAGGACGCGTGAGCCGTCACAAACTGTAATGTGTTTGACAGTCTTAAGGCTGTCTTAGGTAAAAGTACGAGAGCTCTAACTAAACGCGAAGCCCATTTTCAGACAGAAAAATGACCCAATTTCCATGGAAATCTGCAATATTATAATTCGTACCTCTGTTAACATTATAGTGTTTTTAAACATTTCAAAATATTCCGTAAATACTTTCTTTTTTGTTTTAATACGTGAAGGCAAATCCCATTTAACATTACGGTATAGGAAAAAAAATGCGAAACACATTTTATACCAGAAAAAATGGATCAACTCGGTTAAAAATGGGAATTATGATAAAAAATGCTGCTCTCTAAAGGATAGTGTAGACAGAATATCATATTAATTTTTCATTTCTTTTAAATCTGAAAAAATGTTTCAAATTCGGGTCCTATTCTTTAACATTAACCGTAAACAGCCTTAATGGTGTAATATGACTCTTATGTGTAATAATACAGATTTATTAAATTCACTGAACAAGTATCAAAATATTTAATGTATTTTATTTCTGCATTTAAATGCTGTATTGTGTTTAACAAGCCTTGCTCATTATGTTACATTGTATTTGATTTTCAGATTCACCTGTAGAGATTCCAGCATTCTCCGGAGGTTCTTTCCTGGAGCTTCCCAAATTACAAGCGTACACCCGCCTTTCATTAGAACTTGAATTTAAAATATTCGGTAGCAATGGCATTATACTTTACAATGGACAAACTCCATCTGGTTCAGGAGACTTCGTGTCATTATCTGTTCGAGATGGTTATGTTGAATTCAGGTAAGCGAATTATAGTTCTGCACGGAATATGTATGACAAAGCCACTAATTAAATTCGTGATAGGATTAATGTAAAGAGTTATTCTCACTTTCAGTTTCAGTAAAGTTAATTCCCTGATGTCGATATTGTCTAATTAGGCACTCACTTGATTTCAAATGAAGGACATAATTTCATAGAAATAAAATGCCTTATTATATGCTTAGTTTTTTTTTTTTTTTTTTGTCAGAAATATTTATTTTGGGTTTAAATATATATTAGTGTATCTTAAAATTTATGCTTAGTTATATACATTTGTAAATTGATTAGTATAGAATTTTTTCAAAGTATAAGATAATACAATTTTGATTAGATTATGCATATATACATATATGTAAGCGGCAAGTCTTGTGTGTGTGCATGCGTGTGTATGTGAGCGTGTGCGTGTATGTGTGTGTGAGAGTGTGTTTGTATGACCAGGAACAAAAGTAACCAAATAAGAAGCCCTTATTTATTGCCTATGTAGGATTCTTCGAAGAATATATGGTTTTATAAAAGAAACTGAGGTGTATAGATGGTCTAAAATGCGCACATAACATTGACAGTTAAAACGGGTCTAATCCAGTAATGCACCAAGTCGAAATGAGCTTGGATGACACATATGTGGACAAGTCATACCATGCTGTTTCAAGACCTTATCCCATTTCATCAATCATAGTACCTAGGTAATGGTTATGGTCTGCTGTCGCATCCAAATCTAATGACCTAATCTCTCAGTAAACAATTAGCAGAAGTTTTTTAATGGGTGAATGATCTGGAGAAAGTGTTAGCCATAACAATGGTGGAACACACTATATGTCGAGGTTTGTCAAGACACAGCAGTCAAATTTAGATATTAAAGGATATAATTTAATATTAGGTTTAAAAATTCACTACATTTGTCAAATCATTTAAGATCGTCAATAACACATTGCATATGTTATGAAATACTATCAATCCGTTCTGGTATAAAAGTGTAAGTACAAATTAACTAGGCTTTTGTTACAGACTGTCCTAGCAGAAAGCATTTGACACGTTTATATGTAATAAGTATTTTTAATAAATGAAAACTTAAAAGAAAAACTTTCACGTTACGACGATTAACATTAAATAACAAAAAATAAATAAAATTTATTTTATTACCGAAATATTTATATTTAAATAATTATATAAAATTATATAATAAATGAGACAGTTAATATTATGTCTTCCACTATTTATTCTATATTTGAGGCTATATTCCCATTTATGAACAATACCTTGATTCAAAGAAATTGCTTGTAACTGCAGCATATTAATACTTGTAACTAAAGTTCAGTAATTTCAAAAGAATGTTTTGCTCAATATCCTTAAATAAATAGTTTTATGTAATATTTCTTGCTTCTTTACTTACATAAAGCATTTTTCATTTCCGTCTCTTCAATAAATCCGACAGGACTCAATTTTTAAAATACTTCTCGAAGTAAATCTATTGAAAGAGGAAAATTTCTATTGAATTTTTCTAAAAGGTTTCAGCTGTTTCAAAGAAATGTCAATTCAAAGAAGATGCTTTGATGCTCGTTGCCCGTATCGGTCATACCGCTGGAAGATAAAATAAAAATAAATGTGATTTTATTAAAACTTTTAATGCAGTACTTTGACATCAAAGGTATTAATGTCTAAATAAATATGATTTAATTTTCGAAGTAGAGATATCGATGCAAGAGAATGAGTGAATGAAATACACGTATTACATAAATTTATATTTAACATTT
Organism: Trichonephila inaurata madagascariensis; assembly: GCA_019973955.1. Taxonomy (NCBI): domain Eukaryota; kingdom Metazoa; phylum Arthropoda; class Arachnida; order Araneae; family Nephilidae; genus Trichonephila; species Trichonephila inaurata. Next base: position 253,887 of record BMAV01001119.1, read on the forward strand.
TCCTGTAGATTAAATGTATTACTTAAATTCGAAGTCAGTTGATTTTTCTACTACTAATCAATTTTTCTAGTTTAATATTTTAGCATTTGTAAAGGCGGAATTCATTGTGTAGTTTTCTATTATGTAAAAAAAGCAATTTGCCGTAAAATTACAATTTAAGTAATTTTGTATTAAGAGGAATTTGAAACTAAAATTTTATATTACATAATCATGTAATAACATATTGAGAAATTTATCTTATCTAATAACCTGTTTTATTATGCAATCTTAAACAAATAGAACATTTTTTATAACATGTATATAAGTAATTTGTAGCATTTACCTAGTTGTATAAATACTTACAAAGTTTAACGATAAATATTGGATTTTATTTATTTGTTTATTCATGGAAACATATAATTGAGATTTTCTGAGGAAAACACTATTACGTTCATAAACAGTGTTTGAAAAAAATGTAAAAGTATAATTTAATGCCTATATCAATTTGAATTTTTGGATTCAAGACATTTAGAGTTATAATGTATGTTTATTTATAAACAACAACACTAATTTTGAATAATTTTCGTTTGAAAGGCAAGATGATTTTCGAAAATGATTATAGAGTACAATTAGCACTTCAACAGTGCCATTTTTTAAATTCTTCGAAAATTATTAGATTCTACTTTTTTAGATAAATTATTTATGGATTCATATGTTTTCAAGGAATTCATTTTCCGCTCATCAAAGTAAGCTATTTGAAATACAGTTTCATTTTGTTTATTTTTTGCTTCATTATATTTCACAGATTATTCATAACTAATCAAATTTAAACTATTTTGTTCTATTATCCATTACTACAAATCATTTGTATTTTTCGATTAGATATTTCAAAAATCAACTGAATTGATTTTACAGATGGGTCGTTAGTCTACCACAACAGTTTCTTCATAATGCGTAATTAAAAAACTATAAATTAAGATAAAATACTTAAAATGTGTTGGAGAAATTAAAATTTCTAAAAATCATTCAAAATTATGATAAATATTTCATTATCTTTGGTTCGTTTCATTAAAAATATTATAAAAAAACATATAGATTAGAGTTCCGAAAACTCGGCACACAATAATCCTGCAGTCTGGAGAAAAAGGCAACAAAACCCCACGTGCACAGTTCATGAAAAAATGCCTAAACATGATGCAGGTGATAGCGCTAGACATCGTCTAAACTCCGAAAGTATCACATTGCGAGGGACTTAAGTCTGTTTAAACCACCCTTCATTATTTTGAACAACAATGGACGTCGGTTATGGGCTTACTGTTCCTTCGTCTGTGATGAAGCAAAAAAAAAACGAAAAGTGCTGTATAGAAGATAACAGCACATCACGCACCTCTTTAAAAAGTAGCCAGCTTTTTGCAAAGTTGTGCTACTTAATTTTCATTATAGACCGCCGTATGTCTTCAAAACGTATTTTTCTGAGGTTTTCTGAAGCGTGTCCTAAAGGGTAAACTGCTGTATGCCAGTGCTTCTCAAACTTTCAATATTTGCGACCCAATATTCAAAAATAATTTTCATCGCGCCCACCTTCCATACAAATAACAATGCAGAAATTCAATAATACTTTGACGCTAAAGCTACAATAAGACTTTAACCTCTTAAATGCCACCTATGTATATATACGTCTCACTCAACACGTGCGTTAAATTTCTCTGACGTATATATATGTCTTTCTGAAGTACGAACTTTTCTGTGCACTGATATCTATAAAATTATTCCGAAGGCTTTGGAACGCAATAAAAAACCTTGACAGTGTTTGCGAAGGATTAACTTAATAAGATATATATGTATGGAATGTTGGATCCATAAAGCATTGTTAACACTAAATCGCTGGCGTAATTCAGTGATAGCTTTAGAAATCATAATAGGTCTCCAGTTTAGTCCAAAGACTTTTTTGTATCTATATCTGCTGTGTCTTGTGAACTCCAACTTCTTCCTTCTTTAGCATTGTAGGTTATAGAACTTTTTCACTTTTATTTCATTATACTATATATGTATATATCAGAGGATTTCTTATTTATTCATTTTTCTTCCCTTTTACTCTACGTTACTTTTGCACACCTACATGTTCAACGGTGGCATTGGGGAACGAATCGGGTAATTTTTAATCCGCAGATATAAGGGATTATTCATAAACCGTAGAAATTACCAAGATAAGTGTTAATTTTTGTGAATAACTTTATACATAACAATCCCATGAGGTTACTGCTAATTATTAAACTTGCTATTAACTTTATATTGCTAAAGTAACTATAAAATAGGTTGTGCAGTACTAATACATTTTTATAAGTGTATTAAATCAGTGTAAATATTAATTTTATTCTTTATTATGTCAGAATGCATTTTGTTGCTTTCTTTCAGTAAATGAACAATTGTTTAAAATAAATTTTATTTTCGACTTTTCAATATGCTCGAGCCCCCCTCGTAGAGATATTGCGCCCCTCTAGGGGGGTGCTTCCAACAGTTTGAGAAACTCTGCTATATGCTGTATATTCATTAATTTCCATCTCTTAATTGTTATTATTTCAATAATTGTTGTTATTGCAATTGTTTTAATTTGTTTAAGAGTGTATTTGAGCAGTTTATTTTCTGTTTTATTCTGATGCAAACGATACATACTAGTGCAGTACAATATTTTCTGAGGAATCACTCGTACTTATTTTTTTAATCCCTTTCTCCATAACCTGGAATTTTCTCAAACCCTATTACCCTTCGGTCCATATTAGGCCGAGTTTTCGAAACTCTACTGTATACATGGATAAATAAAAATACACCTTTTTTCGGTAAATTAAATTTTAAGTTCTTGAAAAGCAGATTAAATTTTGTAAAACACCTATTCTTATATTTAGAAAATGATCTATTTAAGATTTATTGAAATTTATATTCCAAAATAATTATCCTTCAGTTTCAATGAACTCAAATAAGATACGTTGAACTTACGGAGTTCCAGGAGCAATAGACGTATACCGCTTGTATGGAAATATTCAGTTGCAAGTATTTGATTATTTTCCATAAATAAAACTTTAATCTATTAAATTTAGAAAAGAAGGGACTTGGAAGACTAGATCTCTTGGGGGAAAGTACTTAGTGAAATCTATCATGTTGTAGAAGTAGTAGATTGGTCGAGCCGATAAATCAAATTAAAAGAACGCGGGGAATAGAAGTTTATTTCCCTAGAGCTGGAATTAATTAGTGGATTCCTAAGTTCAATTTAAAATAATGAAAATACTATTTTAGATTTAGGTTTAGATATAAAATTGATCCATTATTACCAATCCCCACAGAATTTAAATATGTTTCAGTATAGGATATAAAGAATGATTGTGTATGTGTGTGTATTGTGGTATTTGATTAGCTTGATTTCGCTCTTTCTCACAAATACGTTGTTCTCAGAGATTGGAAACATTTTGGGTAAATATGAAGAACTATTTTACTGACAGTTTCTGAACACGTCTTGAAATTTATGCATAAAATCACTATTATTACTGTTTTTGTAACAATTATTAATAGTACTGGGTGTACGGGCTTAATACCAATACGGACTACCAATAAGAATGTAACAAACTGCTCTTCCATGGATTGGAAAACTCTGAGATTTTTGGGGTCTAGTCCGATCGGCCGTATGTAAGTGCATTATTCGTTAATCACAGACGATAAACTTTTTACACTATTTTCATTAGTAAAGATGCAGCCACGCATGTACAGGAACGTGTTTGAACAGAATGCAAGGTCGACCTTCCGACATTAAAATCTATCCACCAACGAAATAGAACTTTAAATGAGACGGGAAGGTCTGTATCTCAAACTGGCAAGTATCCTTACGCTTTCGTGATATAAGACACTGTTGATCGTGAGTGTGATTCATTTTGTAGGAGTCGTGATGTCTATTAGGCAAACCAATAACGACATTCTGTCGAACTGTTCGAACATGTCACTCTATACGTATGGCTGACTTAAATTCGGTTAAAGGGACACAGTACGATTCAATTGATCAAAATCGGTCAAAAAATCAAATTTAATTTTTTTAGCCTACATTTTTCTTTATATACTTTCCTAAAACCTCACAAAATTTGAAAGCTCTACACTTAAAAAACGCAGAATTATAATAGCTTTCACGTTCGTTTTTATTCACATCCCTATGGCAAATCAAAACTTTAAACTGCAGAAAGATAAAATAACTAGTTTGTCTTCATTTAAAATGCTAGGGCTTTTTCTCTATTGCGCTTAATGCTTTGAATATTTTTTTACCTATTCCCAATAGTACATGTAACAAAAGTTGGTATGCGTTTTTGAATCAAAGCAATATTTATTTTTAAAAAAAATAATTAAACTCAGAATTTATACATTTTTTAAGGAATTTTCAATAAACATTCATAAAAAGAAGTATTGTAAGAATACCAATCACGTTAACGCAAAACCCATACCAACTTTTATTATACATAGTTTGACGTACTTGTAAATCAAATTGCATGCGTGTACGTCAATTTTTGTAGGAGGAGTAGCATTTTAAAATCACTTAAAAAATTTCAAGTTTTTTCCTTAAAAAATTACATGGCTAGTCTTTTATAAAATTTTGAGCACAAAATATGTTTAACATAGTATACATACATAGGAGGCAACCAAAAAAATATTAAAAATCCTTAAATTAAAAATTTTTGCTTATGTCGTACCATGTCCCCTTAACCATCTTTTTACTGTGGGGTCCACATATTTACTAAAGAAAACAGTGTAAAATGTGTATCATCTGCGATCGCCAAATAATGCACGCATGCGCGGCCGGTAGGACTAAACCCAAAAAATCTCAGAGTTTTCCAATCCCTGGATGAACAGTTTATCACATTCTGATGGGTAGTTCCGTAATGTTAAGCCATTACTTTTGGATACTTTAGGCCTGGACACCCTGTATTATATTGTCTTCATGTGGCTTTATGGGGCAATGTGATTATATAAATCTCAACTCAACACAATATTGCTTTAGTTTAAATAAGCAAAGTAAATTGCTACTTATATTGTTTCAGATACAATCTTGGAAGTGGACCGGTGATTTTAAAGTCACCCCATCGTCTACAGCAAGGAAAATTCCATCGCTTGGTAGCCAAACGATATCTCAGGGATGGTGTTCTTACTTTAGATGGACAAGAAGATGTCGCTGGCCACAGTGAAGGAACGCTGAAGTCTCTTGATTTGGCTGAAAATATGTTTTTAGGATATATACCGAGTGAGAATAAAGGGTAAGTAAAATGTTCTTCTGATATTTTGTTTTATTAAAAATAATTTTTAAGTGCTTGAAATGTTAAAATTTACCACGAATATGATAAATATTCTGAAAAAAAAAGGGAATAATTGCATCTAAAGGTTTTTGAAAATATATATGGACAAGACAGTAAAGTCCACACAGGTTTCTATCATAGGGCAGCATCCTCCAGTAAGGCGACACATGACACTAAAATGCCTCAACGTAGTCAGATGGACGAAGCAAGAATTTGAAGCAAGAGAATAAGTAGAAAACTAGAAAGGAACTCGCGCGTTAAAGGAGCTATAGACTAAGTATGAGAAAATGCCAGACAGTCTAGTATGCGTGCCCTATTAGCAATTAAATGCAACGCTGCGTTTTTGTTTTGTCTTACTTTTTCTTTGTACCACCCCAATGTGCATTTTGTTAGTATTTCGATTCATTCTGCAAACTTGCAAATCATTCTTCATACACATATGTGTGTGTGTATTTCTGCTTATGAGAGTGGCTGCTATTCTTTTAGACTGTAACTTATTATCTAGGTTCTTACAATTAGTATTTACCTATACATATAAATAAAAATGAAGTGTCTGTTTGTAATTTGAAATTAACAGCTTTTTACTAAATGTATTTAAAAGTATGTAAGGCACTTGTATGAAAAAATCAATTTTTAAAGTTTTTGTCTGTCTGTCTGTCTATCTGTTTCTTCCGGCTAATCTCTGAAACAGCTGGACCAGTTTTGATGAACCTTTTACTGGCAGACAGCGAATGTTATAAGGAATAACTTAGGCTACTTTTATTACAGAAAAAAAAAGTAGGGTTCCGTAAAAATAAAATTAAATCCAATGAAATGGTGAACAATATCCGTTTCAAATAGGGATCATTTATTTCAATCGACAGTGTCAAAGGTCATGCATCCCTCTCACCCCTTGCTTGCGGTGGCTTCGTTTCATCAAACCCAGTCCTCACCCCATCGACAGTGACAAAGGTCACGCGCCCCTCCCCCCCTTGCTTGCAAATTCGTTTCACCCTACTGTCTTTTAGACCTGTTTTGAACTGACTATTGTATAGAGAGAGATAATTCAGTATTTAATATTATATATAGAGAGATTGTTCAGTCAATTTAATATTGTATCTAGAGAGATTGTTCATTAATTTGATTATTGTATACAGAGATTGTTCAATAAATTCAATATTGTATTTAGAGATTTAATATTAACGTATTACATATCCAGATATACAAATTATTTACACTATTTTAAGAGTTTATTACACAAAATTTGTAACAATGTGTTATTTTTGCTGAGCAGAAGGAAGGCGTTTTCAAAAATCAACCCACAACAGAGTTACGGGCGTTTTAAATTTTAAAAAAACGTCTTTTCTATCAGCTGTTATATCTTACAGACTTAAAATTAAATAAACATGGTTTTTTATTTAGCTGAGATATGCAAAAAGCTTCTTTTTTTTGTTTAATTTACAATTCCCGTAAAATTAACTCATTAAAAACTCCTTTATCATTTAGTCTGTATTGTTTAATTTTTCAATTCACCCGTGCGAAGAACGGGTATACCATCTAGTATAATATAAACATAAAGTATAAAAAAACACTTAATTGTGTGTTAAACGTATTCCTTTTCTAGAAATTTATTTTTCGAAAAATCTATGTATATTTTCCTTGAATCAATTAACTTCAGTAAACAGCAATATAATGTTTTCATTTTTACCAAAACAATTCGTACTCTTTAACTAATACATTTTTCACTCAAATTTCAGAAATATAGCTTTTTAATTTTCAATGAGATATAGATTTAGTATCTAAAAACCAAGAAAACAATAATTTATCTATATTTCTGCAAAAAATATTGATATTCATGATAATCCATATTTATGATCAAATAAATAAATTCTATAAAGCATTATACATGAATAACATAAAAACTTGATTAAACAAATAAATTAGCAGTTCTATAAATGTAAATTGATGAAGAAATTGGTATTTACATAATTTTTTATTTCGAATCCTTTCAGTAATTTCTCGAAATGTGACACATTTAATAAAAGTTAGAGACACGACATAGTTTGAGTAATCGCGATTAAAACATCAAGTTAAAATTGTTATAGAAATGTAAGGAAATGAGTTTACTTTTCGTTTTAAGGTATCCGACTACTTGTGACAATTTTTTTTTAAAAAAAATGGAGATATGGAGATTTTTTTTTGTGGATTTTAGATATATTTAGTACATTTAAAAAAAAAGGTTAAAATTAAGAAAGGAAAATAAATTATTTCTACTAAAATGGGAACAAAATAGGTAAAAATTGACAAATAATTACATAAACGAGCTCTGCTCTGTACAAATAGTAAATTAACAAAGTCTCAATTTTTCAATTTTCATATATTATTTTGTCCTTCATTTTAAAATGACCTTCAAGAGAAGAGATATTTTAATTTTTGCAAAAAACTGGAGCATTTTATCTTAGTTATTATATGAAATTGCTTAAAAAAACAGAGATTATATTTCACATACAGAACTGCAAATTTTTTAAAAAAATAGTGATTGCTAAATCCGAAAGTTGAGGCACTTCTACTATTGTGAAGAACATACACAAAAACTTTCAACAAATTAATTTAAAAACCTTTTGAGCAATCGCTGTACCCGTTTTAGCTTTACGAGAAAAACACATTTCGAGTAAAACGTATTTTAAAGTTTGGTATCTTATGTAAAATTATAGATTCTGCTAACTAAAACACTTGTAGTTTTTGTTCTAATAAATGGAAAATAAAAAAATAAAAAAATTAAAAAAAACTTGATATTTTTATAAGGCTAATAATATGGCATACAAAATAATTTTTTTTAAAAAATCATGATTTTAGGGTAGTCGTATATCTTAAAAAACTGTTTAGTCCACAAGCGATTCAAAACAAAATGCAAAGGGGGTTGTCTTCGTCCTGAAAAGAATGTTTTCTTTTATCTTCAGAAGCCGGGTACCTCATTGTAAACTTGTAGCGATCTCTTGGGGTCTCGGATAACGGCGATCGTTGTTACACATTTAACATCTCCCAGGGAGTACGAGTAGCTTGATGAATACCCAAGATATGTGTAAATATATTTCCCAAAAAATATTCCACAGGCATAAAAAGTCATCGTAACACCATCATTGTGTGAGCTTTCAATGCCCACTCAACTCGATGGGGTTACTCCAACACTAGTGCGACTGGTAAAGCTGTTGAAGAACTACAGTACAAACTTGCTCTCATAAGAATCTTTACAAGACCTTAATTCTAGTCTTGCAGTGGCCATTACAGCACATCTTACATTTACTCACGCAAACAGGTCACACAGGTCAACACTCACTCTAAAAGACCCCACGAAGGGAAGACATCATTAAGCTTAATGACCTCCAGATCCATTACAGAAGTCCACAAAAAAGCCACGAAAGCTCACTTTCTGGAATTTCAAGAAAGCCTAATAGAACAGGTATTCTCAACTCTCTGAAGAATATTTCACCGAAGATCCAATAAACAATAACCCTGACAAATCTGCACTATGGCAAATACAACCAACCCTGAAAAGTACGGCATCGTTCAGAATAGTGCCCTCAGAATTCAAACCGACGGAGACAAATCAGCTCTAATTACAGCAATGCAGTTCCAGAAGGGCACTGAACATCTTGATAGTCGTAGAGACACATTCTAGGAGAGAGCTGGAAGAGTAGATTGCAAATACTGGAACGAGTACAGATGTGCAAAACAGTGACTCAAAATTCAGACTTCTCCTCTTTCCCATGCTGAATTTTTTATGAAGAGACACCAACTCCCGCTACTAATGACTCGCCGTGCTCCTATACAGTTCTACTACACAGTCGATAATGCCCATTCATCTTAACTGCTCAGCCTAACTAACATGATATCCAATAAGGCTGATGCCATTCCTGAAGAGCTGAAATCCGTCGCCCTGGAATTGATCGAACAAATATATCCAGCAAATAAGTGGCTCCATATCTTCACTGACGGCTCATACCTACCAGAAAAAAAGGAGTCGGCACTGTATGTCTCTGTCGACTATTTGAGGGTTCATTGGCCGTGGGAAAGAACGCCACGAACTACGATGGTGATGTATTGGCTGTCTGTGAAGCTAACACACAATTATTATCTGCTGGTCTGGCTCCTGCAAAAGTCGTCTTTTTCTTAGACTTCGAAGCTGCAATTTTAGCTTTAAGCAGTAATACACCAACTGACTGCCTTAACGTAATTCAGTGCCACACTAAAATTGTGGAGCTAATCTCATATGGCTGGACTGTGGCCTTACAAAGGATCCCAAGTCATGTTTGGATCTCTGACAAAGAGAGAGTTTACCAAAAAGCCAAGCAGGGAGCTAAGTTATCCCAACCGGAAGTCCTCTTAACTCTCAGAAGAGCAAATAGCATTATTTCCACATTCACTGACAAATATACTATTGTGAGCCAAAAGACCAAGAGCCTTGTAAAGCCAAGGGAAACTGTGGGCTCTGTGTGCCCAATTCTGAGGCACCTCGGGAGAGCCAAGGCTGTTCTCCGCTTTCGCTTAACCATCGGACATGACTTTTTGGGAGTATACCTTCACTGGCTTGTCCTGGTTGCTGACGAGGCCTGTCCACTCCACGGCAATGCCATAATGGATAGCGACCATCTGCTCCAATGCTCTAGACTCGATGAATACCCGAACGGACGACATCGTCAGTCGGTACTGGTATGAAGTCAAATGGTCAAGAAGCCAAGCACGGGTGGTGGATAAATAAATAGTTTTAAAAAATAAAATATACTAGCAAAACGAACGATATGATGTGTTGCTTTGATTTTTTTAGTAATAAATGTAACAAAAGAAATAAAGTAAAATAACAAAAATATTTAAAAATAAAAGTAATACTTATTTTCCAAAGTTAGTAAATACGCATTCATTGAAATGATCAAAAAAAAATATTTGAAATGCTTAAAATGTAATAAATGAATATACTAGAAAATTTGTTATTAATGAACACAAATTTAGTAAGTAGAGATTTAATTTGTTACTGCTGACAAATCTTTTAGATTGCATGTCGTTTCTACCAATACTGTGAAAATGGTTTAATACAAAATTGAGGGAGACTGAAATATATTTTCGCGTTAAGAGAATTTGGTGTTAAAAGAAAATTTTTAAAAATTTAATTAAAAAAAATAAACATGTATTCACAAAAATTCCTTTTCTTAGAGTACATTTCAATTTTAAAGATGTGTATAAAATTATTTCAAAAAATTGTTCTTTTTTTTTTAATTATTGTTGATAATATAATTTGCAATATCAAAATTTTTACAGATTTCCTTTTCCATCTAATAGAAATTATCGTTCCCTCTGAGCTCTTTGTCACTGTGTTCGTAAAAAAATTCTTCTCAAGTCGGAAGAAAAAAAAAGCGAACCAAAAACCCGAGATCACTGATTTTTATTCTCACCGTAATGCACTCACCACCGAATTTCAAAAGCAAGTTATAAGAGATTAAATGTTTTTGTACAGTATTTGTAGGAGTGGTGGGTGAAAGTAGCTCAGATCAGTGCTTCTTAAACTGTGGGGCGCGCCCCCTTAGGGGCGTGTTAACCCTACAAGGGGGGCGCGAGAATACCAAAAATAAAAGGTTTAAAAAACTAATTTACTAGAACGAAGTAAACAAAATACTTTCTGACATATAAAAAAATACGCATTTACTCTGATTTAATTTATGTATATCAGCTGCGATATTACTTCATCAAAAATAAAAGTTTCTACTTTGATACGTTCATTAACTATCTGATCCTATAACTAAATAAAAAAAACCCTATTTTGTTTCATTTGCTGTAATCGCACGATGAGGTTTTTTTTATTATGTTTTCTTTTAAACCTAAAATACTACTTTTTCAGAAAAGGAGGGGAAAAAAACTCAGACCCAGAAAAAAATTCGAGGAAGATAAAAAATTCATCACATTTTATTATTAATGCAATGCTGTTTATTAGTTGTAGAAAGAAAATGAAGACTTATTCACTTTTCACGTAAGAAGCAGATTTGCTTCAGAGTTCATCGTTTTCATCGTTTGACTTCAGAATTTATTGGTATGATTAGTTCTGCCGTGAAGGATTATTTGGCTAAGATTTTATTTTTAAGGGCATTTTGAAAGATATAAAGCATGTGGAAATACGCGTTTTACACAATTCTTATTTTAGAACTAACATCTATATTTTCATATTGAGTACACTTTTAACTCGGCATCGGTCGCGCTGGGCTCAATACCAAAGGACAGGAAAACTACAATAATTTGAAGAAAATATGACAGTTTTGCTTGCAAATATCATTCCTGTAATGTTAGCGAAAAGTGTGTGTGATTTGTGTCCGTTTTTAAGGTTACGTAACTTTGAAACATTTTAGTTCAGTTTTAATGATTTTTTTCACCAATTATGTGAGAAAAAATTAAAAATCCATGAAAGTAGGTAAGTGTATTTTCTCTTAGTTGAATTATTAACTGGAATTGTGATTTTTTATCGTGTACAATAAAAATAATTGTAAAAAAAACCAAAAACACATAGGGGGGACTCAGTCACCTCTCGCGATTTTTTACGTTAGTATCGAGTGCGCGCCTGCTCTCCCGAGTTAAAACATTTTGAAGTCTTCTCGCTTTGAATATTAATGCCAAGTGTGATGGATATGATAGAGAGCAACATAGACTAGACTCTTTTTCTAATGACAATTATATTTTTAGAAATGGATGATGGAGGAAATAAATTTTTGATTAAATATCATTTCACAATCTGTTCCAATTTAAAAATAGAGAAAAGAAAAACAACAAAAATTATCCTATTATTTAAAAATAAATTGCTTAAAATAAATTTTACTTAAAAGTAACAAATATAAAATTTAATACTTATCTTCCTAATTTGTACGGTTTATAATTAAGATCGTATTGTAGCTTTAGCGCCAAAGAGCATTATTATTGTTTAAGGAGGGCGCGATAAAAATTATGATTGAAAATTAGGTCGCCAACAGTGAATGTTTGAGAAGCACTAGCTTAAGTAAACAAAACTGTCTCGAGTCACAGACTGTTTCGAGTGTATTTCAAAGCGAAGTTAGCCTCATTTCTACGAAACATGTGAAAACACCTCCTTTTCCTTTCAAACTCCTCTTAAATATCGTCTGCGTGACTGGTGTTCTCCGCAATTGGTTTATTTCCAGAAGTGCAATCTTTTCGTGTTGTGCGTTTCTCGTTTCGTTCTCAGAAAAAAAGTGCATCGAAATACACAGTAGTTTGTCAAGACCGTTGAATTATTTCGTGTTAATCGTAATTTCATCTTAAACATTTTCGTGTTAAACATGTTTCACTGCATTTCTATCTTTTTACAAGAGATATATTTATTATTAAAATCACTTTTATTTTCATTATTTAATTACATTTACATTTATTATTAAAATTAATGTTCCTCCAAAACTAATGGGGTTTTTTTTCTAATTCTATATTTTTTTATCTTACTATCTGCGCGTAATATGGTTCACAATGCAATGGAAAATGTGTTGCCATGAAACACCCCATTATATGTAAACGAGAAAATTCTATCTAACAAGAATCAAATCAATTTTACTAGCTCAGATAGGAAAACATAAATGCTAAAGGAAACGAATGCAATTGTTTTTCACCGGCAGTATATCTGTCTCTAAACATTCTATCTGCAAATATCCTTTGTAATGTAACAAAACAACTTGTATATTGCACTAGGCAAGATCAAAGACATAAAATCATTATACGAGTGTACTTTTATTCATAAATTGTTATCAACAAGCATTACTAAATAGTGAGCACATATGGTCAACGAACCCACTTCAGTTAAATAATTTAGAACAAAACTCAAATAAAACATCATTCACTAAATGAAACGAAATGTTTGTTGCTGTCATGTACTCAAAAAAGAAATGCAATGTAATTCATTTGCATAAATGTTGTGGCTTCATCCTCAAATAATTATCAAATAAAAACAAAATTTTAAGCAGTGATCTACTTTTAACACAAGTTAATCTATAAGATATACAATATATAAATCTCAAAATCAGAACCAGGTTCATATGTTAATGATCACTTTTTGGAAGAGTTTTGGATGTTTTGCAGAATTCTCTTAGGTTAAATTAAGACGTTTTATGAATTGAACAATTCTTATTTTTTTTTAAAAAAAATTATTATTAATATTAATTTAGTGTTACGAATACAAATAATAGATATAAAAAAATTATACTTTTTTTTATTTAATATACTATTTTAAGAAAATAAATTTATTTCCTTGTAATATTTTCCAAGAAAAATTTATTTTTCTTGTGAATGTGTGTATTACCTCTCTATATATCAAAAAAATTTCGTATTGCTGAAACAATTTACTTACAAGGGCTATGAAATCAGTCAGGGGGTGAGTGTCATGTGAGATGGAAATAACCCGTGTTGAGCAGCACGCTTAAATCAAATAGCCGCTCTCCGAGGAAGAAATGCGATGGAATATCACAGCAAATTAGTGGAAGCCCTTGGGAATAATGACCTATCATACCGTATAGTAGCAGGGTGGGTTGGAAAGTTTCTGCAAGGATGTGTGTCAACCGTTGATGAGAAACGTTCGGGACGACTGGTCAGTGTGCGGACGTCTTGACACATGTCGTCATCGAGCAGCTCATGAATGAAGACAGACGATGGACGCTACTGGAGTTAGATAGGGCAAGTGGCATTGAGAAACGCACCGTCCACAGGATATAGTGTAATGAGCTGCACCTACGCAAAATTGCAGCACGGTAGCATGCACTGACGGAAGTTTAAAGGTGGTTGCGCTATGCAATATGCTCCAACCACTTTGCACGCTGGCAATAGGACGACGATCCATTCTCGTCACGAATTATTGCCATCGATGAATTTTGGACCAGGGCATACGAACCAGAGCTGAAACGTCCGCCTGCAGAGTGACTATCTGCTCGATCATCAAGGAGGCAGAAGATCCGTCAGAATCTTTCCCTAGTCATGTATGACGTCAGGGTTGTCATTGTTTGCCACTTTGTTCCTCCTCGCAAAACACTGACCGCTCAGTACTACAGGGACATCCTGGGACAATAGGTACGACGTGACGTTCGGAATAAACGTCCGGATGTTGTGGATAGTGCAATAATCCTGCACTACAATGCAATACCACATAAAGCAGAGTGTGTATGGCAGCTACCCCGACGTTGGGGATGGGAAGAATTGGATAACTCTTTGGATAACGACATTTTGCCCCGTGATTTTGATCTCATTGCCAAGATTGTGGAAACAATACGTAGTTGGCGGTTTGCAACACGAGAGGACAATGCTAATGCTTTACGCCAACAGGTGACCCGATTCACACATGGTGCGGCAAATGCTGAGCTGATGGTATTCAGCGCCTCCCACATCGTTGGCAGAGTGTGGTGACAGTAGCAGGAGACTATATTGGGGTTCTTTAGGCCCAGGTTTGTCATGTTAACTTTATGTGTACTGTGTTGTCATTTTTTTCACCGTTAAGGCCATATTTCTCCCTATACTACCGTAATAAATTAGTACGTTATATTCATTGTCCACACATGTAATTAATACCTTGTCCTTTCGTCTGTATATGTCACATTTTCCAATCGAACTGGTATCTTCAAGACTGGTTGCCATGACTTTTGCCCAACCCTCGTACATGTAAATTACAGTTTCACAATTTGAACAATGAGTATGAACAGTTGTATGGCTGGTGCATTTGGGGTTTCTATAGCTTGTACTCGATTATTAAATAAATTAATATGCTTCTGTAATTGAGTGCCTGCAAAATACTTTAATATGAATTGTATGTAAGAATTAATCATGATTAATTGCATATATGAAGGCGAGTGGTAGCGTATCGCGTTTCCACACCGCAGGTCTGAGGTTTTATACCCGGGCTGTGAAAGGTCGACTCAGCATTGCATACCTTCATTAGGTTGATAAATCAGTACCAAGTTTCTTGGGATCTAAACACTGGGGTTTTCACACCAGACCTGCTCATACACCTCAACACCCAAGGTCATGAACACTGAGATGGGTGCGCGAGGCCTTGACCCTTACGGGCTGTTGCACCACCCAGTTAAGCTTAATTGCATATATATTTGGCTGTATTTAGAACTATATTCCATTTCATTTTCTTTTCATTTTTCTTTAAAAAGTTATTTATGTTTGTGTGACAGTGTTTTTGTTTAAAAAAAATGTCAGTTGCGTGTATATTGCTAATATTATGACTAGTTAAAAATAGTCATTTAAATATTTTGATATAACTACACATAGAATTTACTTAGATAAACTATCCTTATTTATAAGCATCATTTGTTTTAGAGGGTATTCGTATAATCTCTTTAATTAAAAAATACTAGAGTCCGTGTATTTAAGGTATTTATTTGTATTTTAATAAAGAGAGTGTCAAGTGTTAATTCTCTACTTGGTTATTATCTTAATTTTCGTTGTATTACAGACACTTAAAATTGCTAATGACAATAGTGGAGTTTTTATTGTTCTAATTAGGGTTAGAATAAAAATAACTTTATATGTTCTTCTTGAGTTTTGAGAATTAATTATTACTAAATAACTTGAGACTTTATATTATTAAACTTTTTATGCTATTTATATATATATATTCTTTCAAGTAATGCTTTTGAGAACTTAAAACAAGTGATTAAACTGACAACACTGTTTCTTCTAATTCGATATTCCAAACCGAACACACACAGAGAGAAAGAGGGAAACAAATTTGTTTTCGTAATTGCTTCATCAGGGACCTTCAAGAGAAAACGTTTCGAGTATTTCGAACGAAAATTAAGTGAAGAAAAATCAAGAATTGTTTACCTATATGCTAATCTCAACTAAAACAATCTGGAGCTTCCAGATAAGATATTACTTCTGTTACTCTGAAAGATTTTAAAATATTACGTTCGTTTCGCAAAATTGTGTCCCTTTGCAATTCTAAAATATTATACGTACATCTCTTTATTCTAACAATATAAAATCACATAAACAGGAAATTTGATGTTTTAGTAGCACTAAATTTAAACATAAAACTTTACATCGCATTTTATGTCTTGTTTTTATTATTGTATATCGTCGAGATATTCCTGGAAGAAAAGATCCCAACATGCCAAATATTTTGGTTTTAGAATGAATGCTTTTCCTGTCTACTTATATGTATAATATTTTTGTGTGTGTTCAAATGAAATTAATTAATATATTAACTAAATGTATTTATATTTAATAATATTTTTAAATTTGTTATTATACCGAATATATAGTTTTTTATTTCACTGTTCCATTCTTTTAAATGAATGTGTTCTTCAGATAATATATACTAGAAAAACACATTCTGGCTTTTTTTCTTTATAAATAATTTTTTGAGGGGAACCCCATATAAGCCGCAAATGCTACTTATATTTACTGGGAAAGATATTAGTCACCTTTAAATAATTTTCTCAGAATTAATTAAATATATCTTCTAAAGCCATAACTATCATTTATCTAAGTGTTATTTATAAGCGAAACATGGAAACTAATAATTTACAAGTTAATTGATAATCAGTATCTGAACTATTTTCTTATCTTAAAACATGATATGTGTACGTAATTAACATGGGGAAAAAAACTACTATGCAAATCAGCTTTTTTTCACTTACTTATATCCATTTTAATGCAATTACGTATGTTATTGTTAGTAATTGTTGTAATCTTAAGTAAGCTGTATGATGGTCTGGTTGTACCATCCTGACTTTTATGAACAAAGAACTTATGTCAAATGTACTTTCAGCCAGATGAATGAACATAAGAAATTCAAGTTAACTTAAATAAAGTAATTATAATAATTATTTACCCTTGAGGGCTTATCTAGTTCTGTAATACACTCTAAAATCTCTAATTGTGTAAACACAATATAGCTTATACTAATAAAGGCTCCTGAATTATGCAACTGTTTTCAAATGCGAAGCATTTAAGTGGAGTATGTTTACGAGAGTAAAATTAGTTTCTCTAGGAAATTTCAGCTTCAAAATAAATATAATATTATACAAAATAATATTAGTTCTATAACTATTATTATCTTATTCAGTTTCCTAGAAACAACGAAAACTAATTTTTAAAAAATGACGTATTTTTTCCATAATTTTTAAAAAATATTTTATTTGTAATGCATTTTTTTCTCAGATATGTAATCAACCATATAATGCATTATGTGCGTAATTATTATACTTTAACTTTGTGATTTAAAAGTTTTTTTAAAATGATACATATTTCTCATTTAAATACATTGATTAGCCTAAATACTTTGAATTTCAATATTATTATTTTAATCTTTAAGGTATCCGACTACGTTCGGAACCGTGATTTTTCAA
>BMAV01001119.1:286554-323296 GCA_019973955.1 Trichonephila inaurata madagascariensis
CGCTCATCCCCGCCAGCATTGAAATGACGATAGTGACCTGGTTCGCCGAAATGATCTTCAACCCCTCACCAGACGCCAAGAATGCATAATTTTTCCATTAGCTGTAATCTCGCCTTTAAAATAAAATCGTTCTTTTCCTCCCCTGGCACGAGTAATTTGGACATTATACTGGAAGCTCAATTAACCTTTCAGCCTTTTATGAGATAGACATCTCCCATTTAAATAGGTTTAAATTCAACCAAATGTGGGAGAAAGTGAAATGGAAGATATTTTAGAATTTAGAGTCCGGCAAGCTAACGAAAATAAATAAAATAGAGTAGTGTGTTTGAAATCGCAATGTTTTGCTTTTATGCTTATTAAAATTAGATTTTGAATCCAAGATTTTCCGCGTAAGATTGTATTAAATATTGGGGAATTATTCTTTAAACAATGCTTGAAATACACCATATAAAATAGAGATTTAAATACAATTGCAAATATTTAATTCAAATATCTGTCGATTCAATTCAATAATATATGTCAGTAAATGCAAAAAAAAAAAGTTAATAATTAGTTAATACATAAACTTATGGGACGTAATTAAGACTGTCTTCGACTAATATTAAAGAATATGGACGAAATTCGAATATTTATTTTCAGATGTACAAGTAAATTTGCTCAAACATTAATATTTTATTCTGGCTTCACTCTCTATCCTATAGAGAACCACTTAGTTTATCATACTACTCATTTTTATTGGAGTTAATACAGTTTTTCTTTTATAAAATGTGTTAACTATACCATAATGCTAAATGAGCTATCCCTTTACATGTTAAAAGAAAAACTAATTACGAAATATTTTGAAAATTTAAAAACCCTATATTATAAACAAATGCATGAGTTGCAATGTCACTATTCTTTTATAAAAAAATGAGGCATTTTTTCCGTCCAAAACTGTGCTCTGTGTCAAGTTAATGCTCTCGCACATATGACGAAAACAGCCTTAAGTAAGGCTCTTAGTTTTTCGTTTAGTTTGCATTTTAAAACTATACACATTTGGAACCTCCTAAAGTTTATTTAGCTACGCTTCCCTCTTAAATTAACTTGGTATTTTTCATTAAGACATTTTTTTTCTTTGTGAAAATGTAAGGCGAACTTTTAGGGGAAAAAACGTGAAGAGCAGATGAGTAGAGCTATACAGGTTGTAACCGTACAGCTGTTATTAACTTTCTGGACAGATAGAGTACACTTAGACGATGGGAAATCACATATCAATGCAGATTGGAAACATTTTCCTAGTGCTATAGTGATGACTCAAAATACAAGAAAAGCAGGGCACGAATAAGAGGAGCAAATATGTTTATTATACTCATAGTACAGCAAAAGACTAAGAACATTAAAATGACAATTATCGTCATAAAAGTACTAGATGCATGCCGTTAGTACGCAGGATATTCCAGACAGTTATATAGGAAATCTCGACAGGACTAGCGATATCCCTCTTACTGGTACCGGGAGTTTTGGGCACCAGATCCAGTATTGTCTCATCATCTCTTGGAGTTCTTACTTTCCGCTCACGTTTCTGTGTGTCCACGAGGAAGGATCTGCTGTAGCATAATCTCTGGTGCAAGTGTGCAAAGAAAGCTTGGCTGGTTATTTGCCTCCTGGAATAACGCTGGCGTGCAATCACTGTGCAGCTTATTCTGTGCAATCAGTGGTCGCGTATGTTGGGTGCAAACCAGTGAGCTCAATGCTTGTGTAACGTTCCATTGTATTACCACTCTGTCAGCTGGTGAGGTGAAGTTTCATAGTTATAGTGGCAGCAAAAACCACTTGTGAATGCACTATTATTTGATGCATCGTTTTATGTTGCGCCCTCTATAGCGTGCACAAGTCAAAAACTTCCCAGAATGTCTGCTTATTAAGAATAATAAACATGTTTTTTCTGCTCTTATCCATGTCCCATTCTTGCTTGTGTTTTGTGTCGTCACTATCGCGCCAAAAAACAATCTCCGATCGTGCATAGCTAAATATTATTTTCCATCGTCTAGTAGTACTGTATCTGTCCTGAACATTTGGAACCCTGTACTGCGGTTTGGGTCTTAAAAGGTTAAGATAGCTATTCCACAGTTTGGTCCGATTATGCGTAGTTCTACAAATTTCACATGTGCACTTGTTTCGGTCAGCTTCTGGTACAGTTTGCTCTAAATCAAACGAATTCTAGTTTCGCAGTAACAGCTTTTATGGTAGACATCGTATATTATAATGTTTAAGTTAATTAATCTATCCACTAACTCTTAAATGCATTCTATAATTCAGGATTTCGTGGTTTCACCTTCGGGAATTTATCGTGAAAACTGTGGAAATGATAACCCTTATACAGAAAGAGTTTTGTTGCTGTATAATAGCGCAAACCCTAACGAGAATACAGAACCAAAAGTAATCCACTCCTTTGGATATGAGCAAATAGAATTTCACAGTCCTAATCCTATCTTCCATCGCTTGACTACCACTTGCTGAGCTATGTGAAGGAGTCTTTCACTGTTTATATTGGTTCAACTCGATTGAAAAAGGCCAAAACAGAAAGATCACAGATTGGTTATAATAATAAATTTCTGATTTGTATTAGGCAGATATATAAACACGTGTAAAACTTTGTAATAAGTGTTGAAATAAGCAATGCACCTTTACTGAAAAATAGCTTAAAATATAAGAGTTAAAATTCATAGTTTTTAGACATATCTCTTATGAACTCGAGTATATTTCTAAAGGGACCTTACTGAATGCATGATCATCATATTTTCTTTAAATAGTATTAAAATGTATGTAAGTTATAACAATTATGAGTTTCAAAGTGCTTCAAAAAGAAGAAATTTCTAGGTTGGATAATATGTCTTAAATAACACATTTGTCAACATTTTAAGCTTTACTTTTTTATTTTGCAGAATTTTTGACAACATAGGCTTAACTAGTGGACTTATTGGCTGTATCCGACGTCTAAGAGTTGGACACAAAGATGTAAATTTGACTTATCCAATCTCGAAAGACATTATCAAAGGACAGAGCATAAGTAAGTTCCATATATGATGATTTCCTTTTTTATAAGTAAACCTCAAACAATATTTCCATCCTCCTGCCAGTTCATTGCAAATTAAATTCTTGCGCCATTTTCCTTCATAATTATTACAGCACACATATAATTGTAATCTTCTACCAAATAAAATCCTTAAAAAATTAAATATTGATTTATACAGCTTTACTTTTCGCTTAAATAAAACGACCGGTCGTGATAATTAAATATAAAATGATCCCATCAATCTCTTAGGAACCGATTCATATTAGAAATAAAAAAAATATCTCTTGAAAATCTAAATTAATTAGAGAAAGAAGAATCAAATTTTAATTAAATTTGAAAAATCAAGGTAAGAACTGAATTGCTGTTAAGAACGAAAATGATAAAATGTAAAATTACAATTTGACATCTTAATTAATTTCAAAGCATATATTTTTATGCATGTCATTCTGAAAGTCTCTAGTGAATAAGTAAATCAAAGAAGTTTTGGAAGAAAAATTAAAGTATTTTTTTAATAACTCCATGGCAAGACTTAGAGCGATTATTTTTCTTTTTACACCTTTTTTAGAATCAGAAATATAATATTGTTTGAAAGACTAGTTTTAATTTAAAGTAAATTGTATAAAATTATGCTAATAACATACAAGCATATTTTGCTTATGATTATTTAACACAATCATGGAAACATTTTAGATTTAAATTAATGTACTTTTTTATACATATGTTTATTTTATTATTATTTGTTATATGTTATTTGTTGTTATTTTATTTTTATTTGTTATATATTATTCGTTATTATTTTATTCTTATTTGTTACATATATTACCTATTTGTGTGAAAAAGTTATATTTTTAAAAATAATTTTTTGTAACAAAGTTGAAGTTGTGGTTGAAGGCTACATTAAAGCCGATTTTATATATATAAAATGCAAACCTTCGGCAATACCTAAAGATATTCTTAAAAATAAAACACACCTCGCTTATGTTTCATTAAAATTTTTTCCAATATTAATGCATAAGTTTGCTTTTAGAAAAGGTTTATGCAGGATTCCATGAGATAATAACGAAAAAAATGGGATTAAAGTTTAACACAGAAATGAGCATTAAGTCAGTGTTTTTCAAATTCTGGGGCGCGCCCCCCTAAGGGGGCGTGATAACCCTACGAGGGGGGCGCGAGCCTTTTGAAAAGTCGAAAACAAAAGATTACTTTTAAAAATTATTAATTTACTGAAAGTATACAAATAAATACATTCTGACAAATAAAAATAAAATGCGTATTTACACTAATTTAATACACTTATAAATATATGCTACTGCGCATTTACTTAATGATTAATTTATAACAATACTTATTTGAGAATAAATTTAATAATTATCAGTAACCCCATGGCCTTGTCATATAAATGTCATGCAAAAATTAACACTGATCTTAATAATTTGTACGGTTTAATATTTGTCCCTAAAATGCCGATTAAGAATTGCGAGATTCGCTCCCCAAAGCCACTGGTTAACAAGTCGGTGAGCGTATGTGGTGTATTGGGGGGAGGTAGAAAGGAAGTTAATGAGCAAATCCACTGAAATAAGTAAATCTGTCGCAAACACTGTCAAGGTAATTTTATTGCATTCCAAATGTCTTCGGAAGAATAATTTTTTTTATGGATAGCAGTTCTGAGAAATGATTGTATTTCGGAAAGACGTATATATACGTCCAGGACAAATAACGCACCGGCTGAGCAAGACGTTTATATACGCCGGCTTCACTTAAGTGGTTACAGTCGTATTGTAGTTTTAGCATCAACGTATAGTATTATTAAACTTAATACATTGTTATTGTATGAAGGAGGGGCGATGAAAATTTTAATTCAATATTGGGTCGCGAGTATTGAAAGTTTGAGAAGCACTGCATTAAGTCGATCGTGATTGACAGGTAGACCACCACGGCATTTTGGGGAGACCACCTTTGCCAAGACCTAAAACGAGCATACTAAATAAACATATATATGTGGAATACCAAAGCCGGCTACACTGACTTTTCCCAAACGATTCGATTGTGTGTACATTAGCAAAGGATTCGATAAATGTGTAGACGACACATGTACCTTCATTGCAAGTGAACTATGAAGCTTAACACGTTGCCTGTCGCTGTAAGGGAAAAAAATTTAAAATGCGATGCCAACCATAGAAATGAATTTTTCTCCACACACCGACTGAAGGGAGAATAAATGTTGATGATTAGCTCTTCCCGTGGTAGCACGGGATTGAATATTGAATCATCATCCCACAACCCACGTTTCAAAGGGATTGGGTTTACGAATAGATGCCATGTCCTCATGCGATGGCGCGAGAATCAGCTGCGAACAAATGAAAGTGCATACTTTGTTTTGAGATTAATTGATTTGGGTAGGTTCTGAGCTTTCTGCATGAAATACGTCCACATTCTACGGTCTAATAGTCGCTCATAGTTGTTCAAGCATCTAACGTGACAAATTTGTGTACTTTCTGCTTTTGTAGTAAAAAGAGTATTCTGTCAGATTTTAAAAGAGAAGTACAATGTGTCAAAAACAAGTGTTAAGAAAATAAAATATATAATTTTAGTATAGAATAGCCATATCTACGCAGCTTGATAGACTCGAACCAATTAAAACCATTAGAAGTAGCCCAAACCTTGAAACAGTCCACCCACTTATGGTTTAACAGATCCTTCTTTATATATATTTCAATGTTTTAAAAATAACAATACACCCTCAAAGGTATACCTACTAAACTTTAAATTTGTAAAATATCTTACAGATTGACTTTTTCACCTCTTTTTTTTAACTTTTAGGGGAGTGTAAAGGTCAGCCATGCAACGCTGTGCCTTGTAGAAATGGTGGTACATGTATTTCGAATGACAGTGAAACATTTAAGTGCCTTTGCAATGAAGGGTTTTCTGGTGAGTAATGTTGCTATTTTATTTATGGTTAATTTTAAGGAAATCAATAAATGTATTTTAAAATTCATATTTATGCTCAAGAAGCAAATAAATCAGTTGTTAGTAGCATTATAAAAATAAACTAAATATTCTAATGATTAATAATACATTTCATTTTTATTTAATATACATTATTTTTAGTTTTTAAAAAATATATACATTGTCATAGCATGAGTAAATGATTGCTATATATCAAGAAATAATCTTTAAAATGTATTGGTTTTTTTTTTGCAAAATACCTTGAAATTATCTGCTCTGAAAACATACTGTGCCTCTAAAGATGATAGTACGTCTTTTCAATGTACTTTTCTTCAAAAATAAGTAAATGAATGAAAAAAATTCCGTATCGAAGTAAATTTCGTGATTTTACTTCGGTACAATATTACTATCGAAGTAAAATCACGGAAAAATATAACGGTAATAGGATCTCAAATAACGTGCGATGGATTTAAATACCACAAAAATACAATTTTATAAATTGACGTGTGTGAATCTACTGCTATTGTATTTTTAAAATAACAATAGCAGTAGCATTATACGTGTAAATATATATATATTGAACTAATTAACCTATAAATGTATAGCTGCTAATTAATTGAAGATACATACCAATATTGAAAATCATTCCGATTATTCTAGTATTGTGATTTGTTTTTTCATTTAAGTTACAAATTTGTTCAGGAAGAAAAAAAACTGAAATAAATGTGAATTGTGAAAGCGCATATCCTTTAATAAACTGCTGGCCACACACACACACACAAAATGCAACACCATGAAGGACCAGCGATATCACAGCGAAATTTATTTAACAGATAGCATACTGTACGAATATCAAATGATTACATTTACAATGTCTTGTAACGTGTGGATGAAAAAAAAATCAGTAACTAGTGTAGCCGCCATTGTTGCCTGTAACCGCAACCACATGCTTTGGCATAGAATCAAAGAGGCTTTGAATGTATCCTTGAGGAACAGTACATGCGGCTTCCACATATTATCAGAGTTGATCAGGTGTAGCAGCGGGTGGTGTATCCCGGGCCAGTCATTGCACAAGCATCAACCATACGTTTTCAATTGACGATAAATCGGGAGAGAAAGCAGGCCAAGAAAGCAATTCAATGTGATTGGTAAAGAAGAACTCTTGAACATTGCGCATTATCCTAGTGGAATATGGCTAAAGGTATGTGCTGAAAGTGTAGGAGGACCACGGACTCCAACACCTTACAGATGCAACGATGGCTGCTCAGTGTACCGGAAATGTGAGCTAGAGGTGTGCAATAGCGAAATCAGCACCCGGTGGCAATGAATCCCTCCCCTAAACCATGATACTTTGCTTAGGACCATTGTGGCGATGCAGAACGCAACCGTTCAGCAGCTACTTGCCACGTTGTCTTCAAACTCAAATCCGATCATCGTGATGTTGCAGTAAACGCAATGTCATTCCAATCCGTTGTCCATGTCCTCTGTTTATCGCACCTTTGGCGGCGTAAGCACCGGTGGTTTCCAGTCAAGGGTAAGTGACGCAATGGACGTCTTCTGAACATACTACTCTGCTGCAAACAGCGTCGAATGGTACGAGCGGAAAACGAATGATGTGTTACATAATGAATCTGTTTTTCTATGGACCGTGATGTGGCTGCGTGTTCCATCACTGCCACGCACACAATACGTCTGACATTACGAGAAGTGGTGCAGCGCTGTGGGTACGATTGGTCATCTCGGTCTATAATTTCCTCTTGCATCCTGCAATGACTGATCCGCATCAGTTACTTCGTTTTTTCCAACATATTGACAGATTTTTTTTTAAGTATAAGCCGTAATCCTTATAGGCAACTGTTCTTCCTCGGTCGAATTCAGAAATGTAGTTAAAACACACTCGACGTCTTTCACGAGGCATATGTAAACAGCTTACATAAAACGAAAAAAAATAAAATTGCCGTACTTCAATCTGCCAATCTGTTCTCCCATCATAAAGAACTTGTAGGTGGCCCTACGTTCACACCCGCGATGTGCGTCTTCGCTATAAAACTAATGTTTCACATATATCATCTCCGCCAAAGCATGATGTAAATTTTGTATGGTTTGCATGATTCTTTCAGGGTGTTGCATTTTGTGTGACCAACTCTGTATAAAGCAACCTTTATAAAAGATATAGTTCAGTTATGATAAACAAACTATAAGCATTCAAATAAAAAGTGCACTGTTATGTGCATAGGAATATGGAATATTACTTTACATAAAATTCCTTTTCAGGCGACATGTGTCAGAAGTCAGAAGATCCTTGTGCGAGCTTTCCTTGCGCCAATGGTGCTACTTGTACAACTCTTCCAGATCACGAGTTTTCCTGCTCTTGTGACAAAGGTTATAGCGGAAGATTTTGCGAACACAGTAAGTTAAAAAAAACATATAAATATCTAGCTCAAATAAAGAATGCTTAGCATTCATTTTAATACAATGCAATAATAAATTTTTAATATATTTTAATTCTTGATTTATTTTCAGTCCATATAAGCCATAAATACAACAAGTTCAAATTTTAATCAATTCTTAAATCAATAGTTCTAATTAATTTCAATTACATTAATTTTTAAATAACGTTTCTCATTTCTCAAGAATATAAATTGAACTCATATTGTTTAATGAAATATTTAGTTTTTACGTAAAAGCAAGCTAAAATATTTTAATTTTAATTAGGTTACTAGCTGCTAATTAAATTTAGAAAATGTTTCAGATATAATGAATTAAGTGCTGCATGTCAAAAATGATATGTTTATATTACCGTTTTTTGTAATTTGTCTATATTTTTAAATGTAAGTGTTGGTGGGTGGGTCATTTAAATGAATATGCATGTATCAAAATTAAAAAAAAAAAGGTTTTTCTTTCCAGTAAAAACAACATAAGCTGTTGAAAAATGTTATTTATGTATTGAACTCTGATTTATCGGAGATGTACATGTTACCTTTAAAGCCTGAAATCCATTATTTCATAGAATAACTAGGTATTTTATGAAATTACTGGACAAGTTAGTTAAAATATATAAAATTTTTGAAGTCTACGATTTAACTAGGCATTCTGTAGAATAACGTTTGATTGATGTTAAAGTATGAAATACAGCACTCGAATGTTCTTTAAACCGATTTTAACTGCCTTTATGTAACTAAGTATTTATGCTAGCGTTTTAAATTTTGGATTATTAACAAATATTTTTGAAACCCGCGTTTTCAAACAATGATATTTTGCAGGAATTAGAGACCGACCTGTACATAAGAAAGAATTAATGTAAGAGAGATTTGAATCTTTATTAAATGAGCGTGGGGAAATATAAAACTGTGCTGCACTCACCTATGAAAAGTTATTAACTTTGATAAGAGATGTAAAAAGTGCTAAAACAGCGCAGAAAAAAGAACCACGTGATTTTTGGTTACTTCAGCATTATGATATCTTTGAAGTTCAAAGAGTATAAAATTTAATTGTGCCAGTAACAAATGAAAAACATGTTATATCCCCCCCTTTCTGTTTAACTAATGTTAGCAGCAATAATAAATTATATTTTCTACTCTTCCTTATTATTTATCAATTAGTCATCCATAATAGGGATAAAATATATTTTTCGAGAGGTTTAAGCTATTTATGATCAATTAATTTATAAAATAATTTTGAAATTATTTATTTTTTAGTTATTTCACAGAATCACTATGTAAAGTATGAAATGTTTTCATCCATTACCTACTTTAACCGACTCGTCTAGTTATTTCATGAAATACCTAGCTATTCTATAAAATAACTGAATTACACACTATAACGGTTCATATACATATATATAATAAAGTAATTTGTAATGCATTTTCGGTTCTGCTTAGACTGTGTGTGTGAGAGAGTGTAAATTTTATCCTCACAAACTTTTTAACTGTAAAATCTGGAATATTAGGAAGACGAAAAATGCTAGCTAAGTCTGTTTATGAAAATCATCTTGATTTATGTAATTTTTTAAAAATAATGTATTTAAATGAAGGCATATGATGACCTTTAAAAGTGTCATCATGTTATATATGAATTAATAAATCGTGCATTTAAAATAATTTTAGAATATAAGTAACAGAAAGAGAGAAAAGGAGAAAAACTTTCAAAAATATATATTTCACTACAAATGTTTATCTTTTCGTAAAATGGGGACACTATTAAACGAATGTAAATAAATTATAAAAATAATGTATGCACTTTTCTTAAGTTTAAAAAGGTAATGAGAAAAATGCTCTGTATACTTATAATAAATATTTATGTTTTCTTTCATCAAACAATATTAAGTTTATTCCTTTTTTTTAGAATTTATTTACAAAACCAGTTATTTATTTAAACCATATGTTTGACTTACAAAAAATCAGTTATTATTTACAAACAAAATAAAGCTTACACTAAAATTCTTAAAAAACAAAGTGATGTACTAAAGAAAAATAAAACATAAATCAAATATAAACAACACACACAAAAACTAACATTCATCGTTGTTAAGTTAATATTTAAATTTGAATTAAATATCCTTATTAACCAAATCAGGTGTGAAAAAGATGTTCGAAATCATTAAAAGTATTTTATAAAAATGTACTGTTTACTTAATTTACGTTATATTACCATTATGATTAAATTGTGTTATTTAATTTATTTTTAAGCTACGTATTCAAAAGTTTCTAGGGCCGCGGTAGCCGAGTGCTCAAGGTATCAGATCTTGGCTGGCCTCTTGTCACGATTCCGAGCTCAATACCACTAAAGACCCGCCGTGTTGGGGAATGATACACGTTAAATATGTCGAGAGCTCAAACGTCCTCCCGTTGGTGTAGTAATTAGGAAATGGGGGATGCCAGCTCAGGTGTTGTCTACGCCACTTGAGCCTGGTTCAAATTTGCGTGGTCCGTCGCCAAAAGCCCTCGTGTAGCTGGACAGTGCGACGTTAATATTCACTTACTAACTCAAAAGTTTCTACAGAAAAACTTATGACAGAACACTAAATGTGGTTTAACTTGTTAAAATTTATTTTCTCTATAACATTCGGAGCATAACATTTTGCAAAGTGTATACAAATAATCATTACAAAAAAAGTGGCTGATTAAAAATGAAGTATAATAAAAACGCCCTCACACACACACAACTTAACATCTATTTCCTTGGTTCAGTTATTTAAAACTTAATTGTCAACAAATTATACACACACTTATATATGAATTGTTAATAAATTTAATTCTTTCAGAAATAAATCTTTACATAGACTAATATCAGTAATTTTTTTTGACTAGTTTTTTTAATAATGTTTTAAATAGTCCGGTATGATTTCACATAAAAATGATTATTTTGCAGTTAAACTATGACTTGTGAGGGCACAAAATGCAAAAAAAATGTAATTAAATTGAAAAATCTAATACTTTTGAAACGTTTTTTAGCGAATTTTTATAAGCACTAGGTGTTTTCAATAAAATATTTGTGCAACTTGATTCTTTTCCGCAGGAAACATACTTCAAAAGAAAAAAAAATCAACGGTATCTTATTTCTCAAATATTCGAATATCTTTTGATCGATAAGTTAAAAATAAATAATGTGATTTAAACTGAAATATATTTTATTTATCGTATTTCTTTAGAACTGAATTCCTTCTTTAAATAAGGAATAAGTTGTAATGCTTCAAATGGCGCCAAATGTCATAGAGAGCATTTCAGAATTTGGCGTGATGAAAGGCTTCTCAGAAGTAAATTATCTTTCATTGATAAATTACTAAGCAGAACTACTAGATGTCAAAGCATTTTTACTTTTCTTTCTTTTTGAAGATTGATTTGGAATCAGTTATGCTCGTTGTTAAAAAATCAGACCCATTTTTTTCTGTTTATTTAGCAGTTTTCATTATAATGAAACTGACTGAATTGACTGTAATTTTAATGAATGAAACGGGAATATCAATAAAGATGCATTTTACATTAAGGAATTTATTTTAATGCCTAACAAAAATGCACGTCGTATGATTTTGTGTGTGTGTGGAAAAGTTCTCTTTTTAAATCCTTTTCCGATGGATTATAATATATATTTAACTTATGATGCTCTTGAACCCTCCTAGGAATCGTGTGGTAATTAAATTGTTAGGCTACCCACCTACGGAATATAATATCCTTTTAACTATGATTTTACTACCTCCAAAACTGTCACGTTAGCACATTTCAAAATAAGATGGTGCAATATTGCGTCATACACTTATTGTAACCAATTACTGTAGTCATAAACGGAAAGATGAAAGCTTCCTCTTGGGCAAGGTGAAAAATAAGCTGATATCTCCGGAATGAAAATTGTCCCTTTTCTTTGTCTGTGCGCTTGTATTTCTTTTGCCACTTTATGTGTGTTAATAAAAAAAAATATGGAATTACTGCAACAAAATGTTTAATCTCATCAATTTATCTGTGCCCCGATATATATATATATATATATATATTATAGCCATCATGCACAACCGTTTAAGTAGTTATACAAAATAATATAACAAATAAAGAAATAAAATTGAGATATTTTAGCAAATCAGAAATTCAATCCATTTTGTAGAGAGAAAAATCAAAAACTACTATTCCATTTCTTTTTATTTGTTTATTTTTTGTTTTGTTATTCTTTTTCATTAAAAAATAAATATTAAATCAATGTATCTGACGTTTGGTTTTTCATAAAAATCATTTCATGACATATTATGGATAAATATTGAAGTTATAATAGTTTATGTGATTTTTATTCATTTTTTTCTGCTTTTTTACAAACCTTACGTGTTTAATGTACACAAAAGCGTTTTTACATAAACGAAGGTAATTTAGTGTTGATTATTAACTAATTGCCATCATTATAATTTCATTACAGAGCCTTCAAAGCCAGTTGTCATAGAAGAAGTATATATACCTGATCTGGATGGCACGGCATACCTTGAACTACCCACTCTTCCTAATGTTGGTCAAGAATTCGTGATCGAGTTATGGTTTCTTTCCCGAGCAAAGGATGGAATGCTTTTGTACAATGGACAAGAGTCTTTAGGAAGAGGCGACTTCGTGGCTCTAAATCTAGTTGATCGATATGTTCAGTTTCTGTACGATCTCGGAAGTGGTATCGCCAACATCACGTAAGTAGACAAAGTTTCCTCTTACGCTGTTTAGTTAAGATTTGCAACGAGGACTGATTTTGTAAATAACCAGATTAGGACACCAATCGATAGTGCCTCGCCATCGTCGTCGTCGCTTTTATTTAATTACTCCACGTATGCAAGACTAATTGCTCCCTCACGGAAAGCAAATGTGGGCGAAAATTAAACTGAAGTAAGTATTCTGGAGCATAATTAGAGAAAATGCATTTGTGCTTCAAGGAAGATGGATATTGGACATGACACTTTTAAATATAATATGGAGCTATTTTCATATTTTATCATCGACTCATCAAATTATGATTAATTTCTTAACTGCTTGTACTTGAAGGGTTGTTGAAGCCTAATCAACGCTATTTAATGAAAAGCTGGGAGGTTTGGGGATGAAATGATCGTTTTCAGATTTTACAGCAAGATTTTTGATGTAAATATTTTATTGCCTTTTGATATTTTCGAAAATAATAAAAATAGAAAAATAAAACTAAGTCAATTTCAGAGAATATAGAGAAATATTACTGTACATTTGAAGTACTTGCGGAAGCAAACTATGCTAACTATTCAATAATAGTTTTATAGAATAAAATTCTACAAATTTCTTATTTTATGTTATAGCTGGTATTGTGTTGTATTGAAAATGTGTTTGCCATTATATATATAGTAGTTTCATTTTAGATATTTTGAAGTTTGAATATATGAGTGTAATTAATTATGTATACTGCCTTGGTAATAGTATTTAATCAAATTCCAACCAAATAGCTTTTGATTTGCTTAATTTTTATATATTACAGATTCAATTATGTTAAAAATGCATAGGACTGAGAAGGAAATTTTATAGAGAAAATTAAATTAAACTTTTCTGAACATTTAAATTTTAATCGTCAGAATACTATTTATATTACAACAAGTAATTGTACAGGAAATAAATTTAGTATTCCGTTAAAAAATTTTCATTGTAGATGTTTTAAACTTCGATATTTTTTTATATATATTTCTCATGATTTCCTATCTTTTATTTGACAGACGAAAATATTCGAAAAATAATTTGAAAAAGGAATAAAATTTATTTCGTGTGTCTTTGCTAGTGTTTTTTACACTTAATAGCATTGTTTAATTATGAACTTTACATTTTTCCTTTACCTCTCGTTATTATTAGGATTTTTCAATTTTACGTTTCTTTAACAAACACAATTTGCACTAAATTAAATGCATTATACCGATGGCATCTCCATGATAATGAAAAAATTCTTTGGCCGATATATGACTCTTCCCCTCCCATTTTGCATTGTGTTCGAGTTCAAGTATGCTCAAGAGTAACGTGTGCATTAAAGTCTCTTTGGGAAAAAATGTGTGTGATCCACCTACTTTTTTACACTACCACAATTAAAACGTGATGACATATGATAAACAAAATGACATACGAACTGAATATGGTATTGGAACGGCACTTCTAACACAAAAGAGACAGGATTTAGAAAGAAGTGAAAGCATCTATTACAAATCGATGAAACAAATTAATCATTTTTGTTTTCCAAATTTTTGACATGCCCACTCTCACGCATGATGGTACTTTGCATGCAACAGATTATGGATTGCTTTTATAAAGTTGCTTATTGGACCCAGTTTGCAAATTGAATGCATGCACTTAATGCTCATTCACACGAAGGTAGTAGTAGTGAGCTACGATGATTGTAACAAATTGGTCGCCTCTGGATGGGGAACAAATGACTCTGATTAGATGTTATCTTCATTGCTCGCTATTCACTGCTTGATGTGAATGAGCCTGTACAATAAAAGGAATCCCTGCACTCCGAATCCATTAAAGTGATATCAGATAATCTTAGTTTTCTTAGAAACATGAAATAATGTTAGATAATTCTGTCACAAAGTTTTCAGTTGAAAAACATTTGTCAGATTACTCTGTGTGGGGGACAGTTCCATTTTGTTTCTACATGGCACTTTTGATAGTAATATAAATTAATAAATCAATTAATAGATATTGATTCATTATAAGCTATTATTAATGTAGTTGGCTGTTCGTAGTAGCATTTTTAGAAAAGTATTTGTCAAGAATAAAAGTGCGTGCTATGTCTCATTATGCACATTTTTACGTAGCGTAAAACAAGCGAATACATCATGTTAATTTGAGTTTACATAATGTACACAGTTATAAAAACTAATTTTTTCGTCAGCGGGAAATGCGTATCATTTATCCACAGACTACACAATGGCTAGCTAATACGAACGTTATATCGTACGACGAATCGATTAGCAAAATCTTGCTTAATAAGTGAGGACGCACTTACAACATCTGAATACGCTAAAAAGATTTGGAGACATACGAAGAACAAAACGTAAAGTTTTGCAGACCATGGAAATCGAAACTTTTAATGCACATGAATCTCCCCGTATGTTTGGAACGTCCCCTTTGCATACTGCCCAAAGAGTTTCTGCAATAACTTCAACACAAAAGAAAGGGCCATTGTAACAACTTCGCTTCTCATGTTCAACCGTTTTCTTCAAATTTGGATATCAAATCTAAGCTGAGTTTGCATAGAACAAGGGCCCTATATAGCTGGTGACCCGTGGTAAAAATTAATTATCTGTATAGTACTTTGTCTATTCAAGATATAAAGATAGTCTATTTTGACACAGGTATACAGGCATACTGTCAAAATTGATACAGGCATGTTGTTCTAGTCCAAAGGTAAAGGTATGGACTAATCCGCAGCATGAAAATCATAGAGTATTTTTACTACGGTTAGAGTGCTGATGTTTATAAGCTCAATGTCCAAAATATTTAAATATACATACATTCGTTTCTTCTGTTTTTGAGCAAGATTATCTAGGCTTGGATTGGAACAGTATACATGCGTATTATAATTCAATGCAATTTTTGTTATTGTGAACGCAGTGGTTAGTACTAAGACTTTTATTTGTCTCAGCCAAATACCATGATTTTCATCCAACTCTTTTTCATGATTTATATTATGAAGATCACATTTTAATTAAAAAAGATGTCCCCATTTAACAACTAGTGTATTTTATCAATGTAATCTTAATTGTAACTACAGAAATATTGTTTAACTATCCTTCTTAAGTCCACATATTTGTACCTGCATTCCAAACTTGATTGATTTCCCTCACACGAAATGCTCATTAAAATGGCAAGTTGTTTTTATATTTACCTCGTATGTGTATTCCGATATAATTAGCTATCAATTTCTCTTGCAAGGTAATGTAATGAATTAAAGTACTTCACATTTTAGTGATTTTAAATGACATTTGAATCTATGCATTACGCAAATAACCAAAAAAAAACAATCTAAATATGTATGTAATTAAAAATATATGTATTGTTCTCAGTCTCAAAACAAATTAAAAAAATTTTTGAAACCGTAAGCAAAACATGAAAAATGAAAATATCACAAATTTGGCTCCTTTTCTCCGATCGTATCTAAAATCCATGGTAACTTACCGAACGAAACCATTAATTTTCGACGAAGCGTGCACACATGAGCTACGATGCAGATCTTGCATTATTTGATGATAAATGCTCTTTATTACATTAAAAACTTTTTTTTTTTTTTTTACTATTACTGTTTTGAGACAAAATGATTCTATTGTTTTCTGTAATTTCCATAACTTAAAATAAAGACTAGCCAGAGACAAAACATTGGGTTTTTGAAAAGGCATAACGCTAATATACCTCACTTAGAAATAGTTTGTTATTTTCCTTTAGGAAGAATTCGAGCATCATAATTCTAATTTCAGTGAGAACAAATATAATGAAACGGAAACAACCAGTATTCACAGAAAGCCAAAGACAATACAATGCAATTCAGCTTCATTTATTAAAGCACTAGACCCATGAGTTGCTATCTTTTTTTTCCTCTTTCAGCAACAGAGAAGATATATTTCTTCTTTCTTCTACCAAGGCAACGTGTAGAGTTTGAGAAATAATGAAAGAGAGAACCAAAGAGAGCAGTGAATTTGTTCCCTCCCGAAAAGGCTAGCTGGGGAGGGTTGTAGTTTCTAAAACTTGCCTCTGTCGAAGAAAGCAATTCATCATAAGAAGAAAAGGAAGGAGAAGGAAATCAATATGCGAGAGAAACGATTTGTTTTCAGTTTCACGGGACCTTTTTTCCCCCTCTGTTGTTCTCGCACTCTAGCAGAACATTTCACTTCTGTATCTCAGAAGACAGCTAGCTTAATTCTAAAGCGCTATTGTCATGCTTTTATGCCTTTCATTACTTTTGTGAGACATTTGATTGCAAAAGTGACGTCCAACTAGAGCATGAAATTATTAAAGAAAAACCAGTTTCGAGTTGATTGTGTAGTGTTTATTCAAGTAGATGCTATGCGACTTGTTTAGTATTGAAAAGATTCTGAAATATCTATGAAAGTAATTCGTTTTCGTCATTTTTTTTTTTACTGTTTCGCTCTTTTTAATGGAATTTGAGACCATTAATGTGACGGGTGACTTTATTTTGATTTTGAAATTGCTTTTAAAGAGCATTTTCTTTCTTCTCTTTTCCATTGTCATTTTGTTATGTGTATCTGTTTAAATTAAGTACTTTTTTAAAGTCTATGTATCACTTTAAGAAATACTTCACAATCAGTACTTCTCTCTTTCTACTTCTTTCAGACCATTTCAGTTGGAATGTATTAGGCAAAAATAAAATATCTGTGTGCAACCTTCAGATTGATGTAAATTATAGAATGCATACATTAAAATGGGTGAGAGGAAGGTACTGATTGATTAATGGAACATAAAGGTTTGGTATTTTCATTTCAATATTTTTGAAAATTCATGGTAAGAACGTATTGAAATTTGTTTTTATAGATTTAAAGTTCAATATTTTTCTATCTGACTTATTAAAATGGCATTTCAGTCTTTAAACTACGCAATTACACTTTATCTTTCATCTATGATGGATCCTTTATTAATCTCAATGATAATCCTTTTAATTCAGTTAAAGCTATCCCTTATTATACTAAGCATATCTATAATCCTTAGTTATTTGAAGAAAACTTCCCATCTAATTAATTCTTTTTTTAAAATTTCATCGTAATTGAAGACCAATGTAGCTAAACAGGTAATAGATTTTTCAAAGATTTTTGATGAATTCAAGACATGAACCCTCCGATTTGTCTTTCAAGACCTTTATAGAATTGAAGCATCATATAAAATAAATTATAAATGAGCACATCTATATGTGCTGATTCATTTAAGACGAATACTTTTCAATTATAAAGAAATTTCTTATTTTTATCGCAAAAATCAAAGTTATATTAGGTAACGAAAAACGTTTTGCCGGGTTTTTTTTTTATAATATGCAATTATCCCAATAGTAGTTTGCACATTTTATTAGAAATGATTTTGACAATTGTTTATTCGTTGTATGAACATTTAGTTTACTTTAGTTATTAGCTAAGAGTCTTAATTCATTCAATTTAGTTATCCTTATAAAGCTTTAAAAAAGCTTAAAAACTTTTTTTTTATCTAAGCTTTAAAAATGTTTGTGAAACATGGTGTAAAACTGCATCATTGTCAATAAATTTAAACATAGAGCTACCACTACAGGGGATACAAAAAGAATTTAAAATAAATTTGGAGCAAGACAGTTATTTCAAGAAAGTCTAAAGCATGGTTTAAAACAACTCTGGTGGGCTTAGTACCTCGAAGATAACATTAGGTCAAACAAACCTTCAAATGAAACTATCGAGAATTTAGAGACAATAATTAAAACCGTTTCAAGTTTAACGCGTCAAAAAGTGTGAACTGTTCAAAGTAAATAATGAAGCTGTACTCTTACATAAGCATTTACAGAAAGAATAAAGAGCTGTAAAAAATATTGCATTTGGGTGAAGTTAAGCAAATGGGTAAAGTAAGAATATTAGTTACAGTAGACATCAAAACAGAAGTAAAGCTCTTAAGGTGGAAAATCCTTTCCCATATATCATATATATCAATTGTATTTTCATCATTTTAAGGGGCACAGTACGATTCAATTGACAAAAATTGGTAGAAAAATCAAATCTATTTTTTTTTAGTCTAAATTAGTCTACAAACTCATAAAATTTTAAAACTCAAAGTTTAAAAAACGCAAAGTTATGATAACTTTGACGTTTGTTTTTATTCACATTCCAATAGCAAATCAAAACTTTAAACTGACTTATCTCAGAAAGATAAGATAACTAGTTTGTCTTCATTTTTTAAATGCTAAGCCTTTATTTTTATTGTGCTTAATACATGGAATTTTTTTCACTTGTTGCTAGTAGTACATGGAATAAAAATTGGTATGCAGTTTTCAATCAAAGCAATACTTATTTTTTAAAAAAAATAATTGAGGTTAGTATTTACACATTTTTAAGGAATTTTGAATAAGTATTTATAAAAAGAAGTATTGTACGAATACCAATCATGTTATTCTAAAATTCATACCAACTTTTGTTATTCATAGTTTAACGTACTTGTGTAAATGAAATTTCGTATATATACGTCAAACTTTGTAGGAAGAGAAACATTTTAAAGTCTCTTCATATGTTTCAAGTTTTTCCATTAAAAAATTAAATGGTTAGCTTTTTTAGGATATTTTGAGCACAAAATCTGTTTTACATCCCACATACACAAAAAAGAAAATCAAAAAAATTATGAAAATCATTAAATTAAAAAAAAATTGTTTAAGTAGTACCATGGCCCCTTAATTTTTTTTATTATCTTAGAAAGACCAGTAATAAGTGTGGTGAAGTTTTAATAATAAAAATGAATTAAAAAGAGATACATAAACACTTTGTTGTAAAAATGAAAGTAAATAACTTTATTCTATAGAGACAGAATTTGTAAATTAGTTTCTTACTGAAACATAATTGCTTAGTGCGAGATGAATATTTCTCTATTTTATGTAAAAGTCAACAAGTGCTATTTTTCTATATTTAAAACGTGGACCTTCTTGATTACCTGATATATGGTTATTGATTTATTTCCTCTCGTAGGTGAGGTATTTAGGAGAGGACGGTGCCAGATCAGATGTCGTCTTCATCTCTTGACAGAGATTCAAAAATACGATGACCTATAACATGAGCCCTAGTGATGCTTTATAGTGCTGTTCCTATAAAACTCACTCACGCTATGTTTATAACTACTATTTGTATCCTCATTTGAATTGATGATATATTTTGTAACGAATAATATTTAAATGATTAGAGGCACAGTAATTCAGTTATTAAAAGGCTCCAATACGATTTAAAACCAAGAGAAAACGAATCGATTTTCCTGATATATTTCCAAAAGGCCTGCTGTAATAAGTGTCAATTATATTTATATGCACGGAAGTACTGAACGCTACATTTGCATATACTCCATTCATTAATAATAATTAATAATATTTTATAATACAAATCATAACATAAGGCCTAAAAATAGAACAAAAATAAGACATAATATCTAGATTTTGTACTTTTTAACTATCACTCAGTTCTTAATGAATGATTTATGTTAAAAAATACAAAGTACGCTGCCACTGAACCTATTTATAGTTCCATAAATAGTTATTAACGATAATATTCATACTTATTTTACTTAGTTTAATTTTTATTGAATTTTATTCATTTATAGCATTTATATTTTGATTTTTACTGACATGTGAAAATATCATAATACACACAATATTTACCATTTAAATCGATTCATCATTTCTATATTGCCTATTCTCTATTCTTCAGAAAATTCTAACTTCAATTAAATGAGATTGAATTTTAATTCCTGTTCAGGGCGTTAATCAGAACCACAGCATAAAAAGAAATAAACTGTCTTAGAATTCCTGAACAAACCTAATTACTTTGAGCTGTTTTTTTTTGTGCAAATACATTATACTAACTATTATACGGCACATGCAATTTATTTTAGTTGAATTATAACTATGCACAATTTATTTATAAAATTTCTGGGATATTTCAGAATCGTTTTTCAGAAGTACACAAACGAGAAAACAAGTCATTTTAAGTTGAAAACGGATTCGAAATACAATACTAAGGAAACCTTGTGCTTAAATTACTTTATAGTTTTATTAAAATAAGAAATAAGTAGAGCATCTGATTTCTATGATATTTGTAAGAAAATCAAAATGAAACTTGCAAATCGAATATTAGAGACTACAGTTGCTTCAGAATTTTGTTTTCTTTCTCGATACTTTTTTTGAAGTGACAACATTTAAAAAAAAAAGTATTCATATAAAGGATTCTCCCTTCTATACTCATAAAAAATGTTGTAATTTTGAATTGTAGGAGTGCTTTACCTATTAATTTGGATCAATGGCATGTTGTTCGAGCTACAAGAATACTAAGAAGAGGATCTCTGCAATTAGATGATGGTCCTGTAACTACTGGAGAATCAAAGGTATATTTTGAAATTTAATTTTAAATACGTTTGTTTTTCGTAAAGATTAATGAATGTAGAAAACAAGGCGAATACAATGCAAATACGATTATTACGAGCTAAAATGACATAATTATAAACATAGACTATAGTATAACACTAAAATGTTTTAACGATTGTAAAAATATTACTAAATATATATATATGGAGAATTAAATTAAAAAACTAGAGTTTAATCATATTTATAGTTTGCTCTTTTATAATAAATACTCCTAATGGATATGTATAAACTTATATCTCTGACTAAAAATAATTTTAAACCTAAATTAAATGTTCGAAATCGAAACCGATATTTTATCACGACTCTAACACGATACATCTCAAAATATATTTACCTTTCTCCACCCCTTTTGTCGGTAAGATTAGTTCCAAATTCCCCCGGATATCCGTAGAGGATTAATGTTGAATACCGATGGCAGTGGCTGCAAAATCTCATCATCCACTGTGGTTACGTCTAGAATTACATTGCAAGTCACGTTAGCTTTCTCAGACTAATTGATTTTGCCTCTTAGGATGTGATTAGGATAAGTAACGAATGATATTACCCTTTTGTAATTACATTCCCACCTTTTCCCGTTCATTTGATTCGAGAAATAATTCTTTTTCGCACACTTGTTGTTCATATTCAAACGAAAATTATTAAATAAGCATAGAAGATAAATGTATATTCCAAAATAGGCTCTTTTACTGTAGCATTTTTAATGGATTATGGTATTTTTCCGATTCATAAGTGTTTTGTATAGCGTTTTCAATTCATTTTGTTATTGTTCTTATAATCATTATATTTAGACTTTTACGAAAGAATTATAATATGTACATATAGTACACCTTTAAAAGTGTAATGAAGATTTGATTGAAGTTTAGATATTTTCTGCATTGCTATTTGATTCAGACTATGAATTAATGAATAAAAGTGAGAATGAAATAAAAGTGCATTCGTAATAACTTTTTAGAAAAAAAATATGTAAGTCGTTTTCTTTATACATTTCTAATCATTATAGTACTTTTAGAAATTAATAATTTAGCAATGATGTATGTCAACTGATTTATTGTATCGTAACATTGTAACTTTTATTGATTTATGATTTGGTGTTTTTCATTATAAATAAAAAAAGCAGTATAAATAAATATTTTTGGCAAGGATTTTAATTTTTCTTTAATACTATTTAAATGCTGCTGATCTTTTTTTCTAGTATAAAACCAATTCAAATTGATTTTGCACAAGAGATAAAATCAAGCAACAAAACTAACAATAGTTAAAATAATATTATATATCTGGAATTATATTTGATATAGTAACAGAAATTAAAATTTTATTTAAAAAATTACGGCCAAATATTTTTTAAATTATAAAATTTTCCATAATTTTAAAAATTTTCATAAATTATAAAATTTTCTAAAATTTTTTAATGTAGGAGTTACCTAAGACTTTGAAAAGAAATCGAGGTTTAAATGACAATGACATGAATCTTAAATAATGACTTTCGCTCTTGCATAATCAAATATATTTTTTAAAAAAATTACCAATTTTTTTATGTGTATAGTAATTACGTATATTTAATTGTTCCTAAATTGAAACTTTTCCGATGCAGCATTATTCAATTCCGTAAACGATTTTTTAAAAAAAAATATTTGCCACAGCAGTATATAAATCCAGTTTAAAATACAAATTATATTTCAATATTTTTAGAAATTAAACAAGTATTATTTAAAAACGATTAATTAAATTTAATGATAATATTTAGAATAAGGATAAGGATAGCCTATCTAGAATTTTTTTTTTCTTTAGGAGCCATTAAGTGAATTAAATCTTGACCGTCCTCTTTATCTGGGTGGATATCGGCATTTATCCACAATCAATCCTGAATCTGGAATCACTTCACGGTTTAAAGGTGCGTTCCAGCGACTGGTCCTCAATGGTGAAGTTGTAGACGATCTCAGGAAAGTCGCCAAGTCCTCTCAGGATGTCGGTCACTTCTATGGTCAACCATGTGGACCAAATCCTTGTCATAATGGAGGAATGTGTTTACCTCAGCTCAATAATTTCCATTGCAAATGTCCTGTGGCATATACAGGTCTCTGGTGTGAAAAATGTAAGACTCGCTTCTTACTACTCACTTTACAGGATATTTTTTTTAAAAAAAATAATGTGAACTTAAATCACTGTAGATTTGAAAAAGTTATTTAATCATTAGTAGAATATATTTAGAATAAATGCTTATATATATCTTAATGTCTTATTTTATAAAATATTAAAGATTTATTTTAAAAAAGTGAAAAATATGTAGCCTTATTAAAATCTTCTTTACATTAAATCTATAATTAATCTCTTTTTGATTTGTCTAAAATTTAAGAAGACATTAACTTAGGGAAAAATTATTATTTATATTTGAAATATTTTACACACTTTAAATGAACTGTATAAGTCAACATTTTATATGTATTGCTCATATTTTGAAGCATTATTAATCCATTTTAATTTTTACATTACATTTAAATTATTTTTGACTCTTCTAAATTATACTTAAGAAGTAGTATCAACAGAAAAACAAAAAAATGTATTTAAAATTAAGTTAATTATGTCTATGTAAAAATATATCTAAATATTACAGATATTGAAAATGTATCCATTGATGAGCCCATTATGTTTGATGGAAAAAATTTTTTGAAATTTCCGAACAAAATAATTTCCAGGTAATCAAATGCACTTTACTAAATTACAAATCTTACATTCGTTTTCTAATACTTAATTAACTTATCCTATGAGATTCATGTTATTTACACACCCACACATATTCCATTTTATTAATCATGTTTTCATTGTTCTCTCTCATTCAGTATTTTTTTAATCTTCAAGAAATAAATTATTAATATATTTATCATTCGATTTGTCGTGGGTGTAGGTGTGGGTGCAGATGAATTGGATCTTGTTTTCTTTAAATACTTCTGATAATTATCGAAGTAATTAAAATGTTCTTAACTTGATATTGTTTTAATAATAATAATAATATATATATATATATATATATATATATATATATATATATTGTATTCAAAAGCATTCTTATAACTCTCACTTCTTGATTTAAAAAGAAAAAAGGACTTCTAACTAATAATTTCTATTAATTTCTAAAATTTAAGTAGAACTATCGTGTACGTTTCGTATTCCCTTATTCCAAAATGGATTCCCGCTAAACCAATTTTTAGTTGATATCTTTTTAATAAAATAAATATGTTTCATTAATCTAATAGTTCAAAAACGGAAATTGTATTTATCAATAAACCACGTAACCCGTTTTGAGAATCGATTTTCTTAAGACCCGTTCGTAGTGAATTTGAATTCAAGGAAAGAAACATGCCCACCAAATTTCATAACTAAAGGTCTAGTAGTTCGAAAACACTAATATCCATGCAAAAAAGATTAAAACGAAAATGTACATAAATATCGAAAAATTAATTATTAAGATTTAGATAAGGAAATATTTATAAGAAAATTTTAATGTTAATCAATACAAAATATAAAAAATCTCAATTTTGCTACTTTTATACTTTTATGAAATTCACTTTTAATTATAATATACCATTTAAAATTTTGAAGTTATAAATAATCAATAATTTTGCCTTTCAGCATCATACAACAAGCTGGTGATCAAAAAGGAAAAGAGTAGGTTTATTTTCTGTATATTTATACATTTTTCAATTTGATGCATGAAAAATTTGCTGAGCTTCAACTTGTAGCATATTATGACGTTATTAGTTTATAATAAGCTAAACTATCCTTTATTGATTGTTCGTTTTTAACAAAGTAATTAAGAATGGGTTTCCCTTTCGTTGTTGAAATCTTAAGGTTTTTTTTTTCTTCTTATTCTTCATTTTTAAAGCAATGTATAACATTAAAATTCTTGCGAATGATCTAATTTAATTCCAATTTTGAAGGTTAAAGGATTCGTAAATATAAATGTTAGATGACTTTTTTTGTCTTTTGACTTAAAAGAACTGCAAGGAATTTTTAAATGAGGGGGAAAAAATGCGATATTCTACTTTAAATTTAGACAAATAAGGATGATTACTTAACAATAAGATGCCTCCAATATATTTTAAGTAAAAATAAACGCCTTTTCAGCTTGAGAATAAAGCAATTTCATTTATTGTATGTAGTTTTCTAGAGATGT
Organism: Trichonephila inaurata madagascariensis; assembly: GCA_019973955.1. Taxonomy (NCBI): domain Eukaryota; kingdom Metazoa; phylum Arthropoda; class Arachnida; order Araneae; family Nephilidae; genus Trichonephila; species Trichonephila inaurata. The sequence continues at coordinate 312,336 of BMAV01001119.1, forward strand.
TAAAAAGAAATATATATCAATCAGAAATTTTATTTAACCGAATTATGTGGAGATATTTAGTATTTACTTTTGGGCGATTTTCTTTTCAGTACGTACAGTGAAGGCCATAATCGCATCGAAGTAACTTTCCGTACCGAAGCAAGTGACGGTCTTTTACTTTGGTCCCATGAAGATTTGCCAACCATCGGTGACTTCTTGGCATTGGCCATAGTGGATACGTTCTTAGAGGTCAGCTTCAATTCTGCCGGAAATAGAGAGCCTTTGACCATTCGACATACGAGCTCAGTGAATAATGGCCAATGGCATCGGGCAGTTGTTGATAGGTAGGTTGAATCTGGGTTATGTATATAATATGCAAAGTAGTGCGGATCTTTATGGAGAAAAGAAAAATGTTATTGATTAACCTTTAAGAAGTTCCATCCACAGACGCGCGGCATCTTTCAGATGCATCCCCTTATACATATGTTTAAAGATGATATAATCATTTTAATGGTTAAATTTAATAATTTTAATCACATTCAAGCGTAATAGTTTTTCTAAAATATTGGCATAGGTGCAGTGCTTGTTTCTGAACGTCTTAATTTTTGTATTATCTATAGCAGGGATGACAAACCAGTGACACGCGTGCCATTGATGGCACGCAATACAATATTATGGACACACCATCGATCAAAACAACATTTTGTTCAGAATAACAAAGTTCACAATATTAAATATTAAGAACAAGGGCGAGTGATCGGTTGCAGAGCGCAAACATGTTTGTTATTGTCTTGCCTTAAATACGTCGTGGACTACTATGGTCAATGATGCACAGTTTGTCTGCGCATAGCATAGTCAATTTCGTTTCATCCACAATTGAATTTTGAAATTTATTTTTGTTATAAATTTAGTTTTAAACTATTATTTAACATGGCTAGTTTAGCAACAAAAAAAAGTGCAAAATAGTAAGTGTAACAGAGAACTTCAAACTTGGTGTACCGAGAAGTGAGGCACGATTAGTAAATACGACAAAACGGTGTGTATTTCATTTTCTGGAACAGTGGTATGCAGAATATCGTCTGTAAAACGGCATTTTGAAACAAATCACAAATCCTTTTTTCAAAAAAGTGAAGCAGAGCAAAAATAATTTCTGAGAAACTGCTTGGTGGATGACTCCAATTCAGAATGTATTCATCTAAGAGTAAGAACTGACGAATCTAATATAAGTTCTTTTTCATCTAATGTGCAAAAGCAAAAGGGATACTAATGTTATTTTAATTTGGATTATGCGTATAACTAAAACAAGTTCTAACAGTGCAAAACGTATTTTTTCGTAGTAAATAAAAAGTTTTGAGTTGTTTAGTATTTATTTTTATTATTTTCCCAATAATCACAAACCAAAATTATTTGACTGCAAGTCTATACCTCTCTAAACATTTATTTAATAAAATTGACACGTTGATCCATAACGGTTCGCCACCCCTAATCTATAGTATTACCTACCTGTAAAAATAATGGGTTATTAATGAAGCAGTATAAAATAGATAGAGACGTATCTATCTACTTGTAACACCCAATAATTCAGTGGATTTTAGGGATTAAATGGCACAAAAATCAGGAGCTAACAGTTATTAAAAAGGAAGGGGGAGGGGAACAGAAATAGGGAACCAAAAGGTAAAAAAAAAGTAGGTTCACGTATTAATTCGAGTATTGAAACATTTTGAAAAATATAGAATACTTAAAACCTTTTTTAATCATCTCAATGAACTAAGATTATTGCTTCTGTGAAAAAATACTAAGGAGTAAATTTAATACTGAAAGCATTTTTCAATAAATTATTTTGGCTCAAATTGGTGCATACATATGTCACACATGTGGTACCATAATATTTAAGATATGAAAAGAAATTTCAATTTAAACAAAATACATCCAAAAGGTTGTAAATAGCAATCATTTCCTATTTTCATTTTGAAATTCTTGGTGAAATGTGAGTTGTTTACTGAAAAACGGTGAGCAACAAATATGTAAATGAATAACGCGCAATTGACATTCAACAAAATTTATAATTTGTAATGAATACGGTTTCATTAAATTTCCTTAAAATTATTATGAATTTAAAATTATATAATGTAATACTTTACAAATTAAAAATGCAGGACATTATTACAAAATTAAGAGCCTTAAAACCTTATTAAAAAATTAGAAAATTTTATTTACTTTCTTTTTTAGCAGAAATATCCTACTTTAAATTTCAATTAAAAACAAAAATTATAATATTGAAACTTAATTTCTTGAAACAGATAATTATGTAAATATTTTAGCATTCTAATCTGAAACAACATAGCACATTAGATGTATGATTACACAGCTAAGAGAGAAAATTTAATCATATTTATTTTATATTACTCCAATAAATAGGATGGCAGGAAAACGCATAAATTTAAATAAGAAAAACATATCACAAGTAAATAATATATTATCATAATTATAAGACCACTAAGAGATATTAAGAATTTACGATGTAAAGTTCCATACATCTCACCATTCGATAAATGATTAAATAAGTTATAAATTAATCGTAAGCAGCTTGTGAGAACGACGTCGTCTTTCTCATGTATTATATAATAACCCATAAATACAAGAAAATAATTGAAGTAATTAATAAAAATTATGCAACATCTTGTGAAGAAGCATTCAAAAAAATAAATCTAGTCGAAACGAAAAAAATATGATCAATGTTAAGCAATCTTCCGTGCTTTACATTTCCATAATTCAATTACAAGATATCAGAGATACAGATCCTTTTGAAAACTATTTGCATTTATCAGTTAGTCATGAATAATTTGTACGCATTTCTGGATATTAATTGAATTAAGCCTGAAGAGAGAGACCATGTACAGATACGCGGGGGATTTCATAGCCTATACACACGTGGATGCTTAACAGTATCGCAAATTAATGCTCAGCTAATAGAATGACATTAAGCATTGCACACAGAAAAGATAATATCCATTCATAATATATAAGTTGATGAGTCGATGGATGAGCTATTTGAGCTTTCCTGCTGGCAATAAAACTTAACATAGCGATATATGAACCATCAAGATCATCGTCCGTAATTACAAGGAATAGATGATGAATAATTGTCTGAGAAAATATGTCTTTGAGAAATGGGAGTAGAATTAATTAAGAATTAAATTCATTTTGCTCTACAGCTTTATTCATCAATTTAATTAGTTTTACTTCACCATACGTTAATGCCTACCTCATCTCAATATCTTACTAAAAGGTTAATGGGCAAGTGATGAGATCATGAATTTGTGCTAAAACTGTTTATCAGGCACTGTAAGGAATTATGCTTATTTAACATATTAAATTAGCTCTTAAGCGATTGCCGTAAAAGGATTTTGTTCAAGAATTTGCTCAATTTGAAGAAATTTGAATCTAGTGGATTTCGATAGTACGTACAAAAGTAAATACACTTGTTTATTTTATTCATTTTTTTATACTCTACTAAAGCTTCTAAGATAATACTGTTATTTTTGTGCATAATCTTCAACTATGTTAATTTATTTTTTATTATTGATTCAAAAATAAATTTAATTTATTGCTTATTACAGTGTATCGGGTGATAGACATCGTTAAAACTTTTTTTTTCATAAAAAGTAGCACTGGAACCATTAGAAGAGTTTAAAACATGAAATACTTGTTTGACAATTTGTGAGTTCGAGTTCAGGGGGTACTACAGACCCCCGTCAAAATGACTGACACACGTTAAATTTGACTATGGCACTTTTTCTCAAACTGACGAGCGCGCTCTCCTAGGTGATAACCCTACTTGGAAGCCGCGAGCATATCGAAAAGTCGGAAATAAATTATTTAAAAAAGTTATCAGATTACTGAAAGGAAGTAAAACAAGATACATTCTGACATAAAAAAATAAAATGCACATTCACATACTGATACAATATACATATAAATACATTAGTACTGCACAAATTTGGTAATTACTAGTGACTTTCTTATTCTTGTCGTACGCAAAAATTAATACGTATCTTTATTATTTGTACGGTTTATAATTAATATCGTATTGTAGCCTTACTTCAAAGTGCATTGTTATTGTTTGAGGAGGGTTTCGATGAAAATTATGAATGAAAATTGGGTCACAAATATTGAAAGTTTGAGAAGCACCAGCGTATGCCCAAATTTCTCACGTTATACCAATATAAAAATTTGCAGAGTGAGTTGCCAGATGAGGTATCCACTTCGTCAGGTGACAACAGTTTGAAACTGCGAGTTCCTTTAGCAATTGCCCTCTCGTACCTTTGTGGTGTAATAATTGTTTAAAAATAATAAATTATTGAAATAACATTTCATTGTTCAAATTGTTATATGATCTTGAAAGGTTTTTAAGTGTCAGAGACTTTATTTATTTACATAAGATATTTTAAAAATAATATATTTTTTCTTTTTCTCTTGGTTATAAAAATATTTTAATTTTTATGAAACTCTACAACTCATGTTTTGAAACAACTAAAAATAAATTTTTAGTGCTGCATTAAGATATCCGACTACTTGCGACAACTTTTTTTTTTTTAAAAAAATGAAGATATGGGGATTTTTTTTGTTATTTTTAGGTTTATTTAGTATATTTTAAGCAAAAAATCGTAAAATTGAAAACAGAAAAAAAAATTATTATTGTTAAAATGGGGGAAAAAACTGGTAAAAATGCACAAAAAATTACATAAACGGGGCCCGCCCTGTACAAAAAGTTTTGGAACAAATTCTCAATTTTTCAATTTTAATGTGTTACTTTGTTATTCATGTTTGAAATGCTCTTCAGGATAATATATATTTTAATTTTTACAAAAACTAGAGACCTCTATGTTAGTGATTATATGAAATTGCTTACAAAAACAGTGATTATATTCACATAAAGGACTGTAAATTTCGTAATAAAACAGTAATTGATGAATCTGAAGGTCAAAACACTTCTACAGTTATACAAAACATTTTCAAAAAGATTCATTATATTATTTTCAAAACTTTTTGAACAATCGCTGTCCGCGTTTGAGTGTTTCTAAAAAAAACACATTTCGAGTAAAACGCATTTTAAAGTTTGACATCTTGTGTAAAGTTATGGTATCTTCATTAGTTAAAACACTTGTAGTTTTTGTTCTAGTGAATGGAAAACAAAACACTTGGTATTTTTATTAAGCTAATAAGATAGTCTATAAAATAAAATCATAAGACAAATTTGTCAATTTTTGAAAAAAATCATGATTTTAGGGTAGTCAGATACCTTAAAAAAATTAATTTTAAGTTTGAGGATATGATATTTATTTCTTTGCTGAACTAAACAAGCATTTGTTATAATTATTTTTAAAATATGCAAGCATAATTTTTTAAAGTCAACGGGCGTGTGCTATTAACAAAAAAAAGGGATTACATAAAGGACATGTTATCCATTCTTCAGGGTAAATAGTTTTTTATATAAAAAATGCTGACAGAGAGAGAGGGGTTGTTTGTCTTTTTTTTTTATCTCAGGAATATAAATTTAACGAAAATTTCCTTTGGCACATACAGAGAAATTATCCACAGCATCCGCAATTTACAAATCCCACAGTTAAGCCCTCCTGAAGCAGCAGTCAGGAAAATTGAAGGATGCATAAGCACATATTTGTCAAATAAGAAATTTAAAGGAGACGGCAAAGAACACTTACTCAAAATTATTACCTTTGACAGAAATATGCATTTTTTTACAGAATTTCTTTAAAATTGGCGCCTTAAGGTGATATCCTTCATTTTTTTACTTTTCTCTTCCTCTCTGTAACTTTATTGGACATGAATGAAAGCCTGAGGAAAGAATACTTTTTGCTTATATAACTTTAAAAGAATACTTTTAGTAGAAAATTGATAAATGTATAGCCTAAGCAGAGTTGGCGTTTGAAAGTATATTACTTTTCTCTTTTGAGGGGAGGGGTCTATGTGAGGGATAATGGGTTTGAAAGAAAACAAAGGAACTGAAAAATATATCCTGTGTGGGTGCTTTTAGAAAAATTGAATACATATATTTCCTGCTATTTTTTAAAAAAGAAAAAACCACGTTGGAAGATATTAGATTCTTTACATTTTTCTTATTTCTTCTGGATTTCTTCTAAAATGTTCTGTATTACTTCGATTATGTATTGTCCAGAAGTAATTATTAAACTTGAAACAATATTATAAAAACCGAAATATTTCAGAAAATTTCTGAAGAATAGTCAGACAATTTTTATCGTTGTCTTATCCTATTTTTTTAATACCAATTAACTTTTAAATGATTACTAGATTAGACTGTTTTTTTTTTAAAATATAGTATATTCCAATATATGTTATTAACTTTTGTTTATACATCAGAAATAGTGATATAAAAATTGCATTTGAATTTTATAAATGCTATCTTGCTCATTTCGGCAACTTTTTTTATTGCATTCGGATAAACATGTTATTTATTTTTCACTAAAAGCTAAAATTTGTGTATGATTCATTTTCATCATTTTTTAACCCCTTCCAGGTTCATTCTATTTCTAGATTGTGGAGAAAAAAATGTCAATCTTTTGTATGCTTATTTTCAAACATACATATATTTTTAAACATATAATAGCACCATTCTCATACAAAATTTCCTAAAAGTTGATGTAAAAAAATCTATTTAAATAATTGAGTAATTTATGTGTAAAGTTGGCTTTCTGTATGGCAGAAACCATTCGACTTTGGAGTTAATTCACATTAACTATAAATATAAAGCTTACAATAGCTAGTTTTTTCTTGAAGTACAAATTTTATCTCAATCTTTTGCATTTATATAAATTATTAGGAATTTACTAATCAAAATTTGATCGTGGATGATAAATGTGAAAACACGGTACAACCCAAATCACAATCTGGACAGTAGAATCTTGTTTACTTCTTACTTGTCTCTGTGCAACAAATAAATATACACTGTCTGTTGCATTGGTTTTCTTCTCTCTTGGCGAATTGGAAATAAAATGTCTTTCAAACAAGCGTTAAGGGGGTGAGCTCAGCAAAAGAACGTCCTCTTTTTTTTAGAAAATTCCACCGAGTGGTACTTTTTAATCATTCGAAACCATAAAAAGCACATGTGAAATAATTCGTGGAAGACACATTGTGCAGTGCAAATTTTCAAATTGTCCGAGCTACACTCGGGATAAGCAAGGATGGTACGTTTCACCTGCCCGAGCTTTACTCGGGAAAAACCGGGAAGGGGTTAAATGTACTTTTTTTACCTCAAGAGAAATAATATTTTATATGGTGAAAGAGTAATGTTTAATCTGGACGGATATTTTTCATTCCAACTTCAGTTATTTTACACTTTTAGTTAATTCTTAAGAAATAAAATTTTTGCGAATATGTTGGTTGTTTACATGAATTTAGTGTATTATTTAAAGCAGATGTGCATATTGGACTTATTAAAATACCGAGAATGAATAACTTATTTTTTTTTTCAGAAACAATCGTCATGGAATGCTACAAGTTGATGACGATACCCCTGCTGTTGTTACTTCAACCCCAGAAACAAAACATATAAACACAGATGGAGTTCTTTGGATAGGTAAGAAGTATTTCATTTTAACTATGATGAAAAGGAATATTTGTTGATTTTGAATAATTCATATATCTTTATTTTTTTCCAAATATTTATATATGAATACGCATTATATATATGAATACATATATTTTTAACACATAAATTAAGTATGATGAATGGACTTCTTTGAAATAAATATTTGTACAATATTGATTTTTTATATATTCTCAACATATCGTTATAAAAGCTTTAGATTTAACTTTCACTCTCTTGTTTATTATCCTCTTTTCTGAATATATTTTTACAAAATACATTAATTCAAAGACTAAATGTGTATAAATGAATTAGAATTGATAAAAAAAATATACAGAAACTTTATCATAGTTAACACATTAATTAACATAATAATTACAACAGTGTTTTTATGCATATACAAATAATATTTTTACCCTATATAAATGACACAAATATATTCAAATTCTAATATATCTACTCATATTTAGTACGAACACAATTTTAAGTGAAACTTTGATTAGTAAAAAAAAAAATGTCACTTGCTTTTTAAACGAATATTAGATTTTATAATGGTACTTTGTTTGGAATAAGCTTAATGCATTCTGAAAAAAAGCTAATAGGAAAATATAATAAATTACTATGTGTTTATATGAAAAGAATTATAAAATATAATTGTCACTGAAATGCAATAAAGAATAAATTTTTTTTTTCATCAAAATTAACGAACTCCGTAAGTAACCTTATGTTTCTCATAGATTCTTCGATATAAACCTTTTAAGATACCTCCCTTTACATAAAATTTTAGGAAAAAAGAAAATAGTATTTCAAATACCGGTGATGTATGCACAAGATCACTTTTAAATGCCTAATATCTCCGAAAAGGAAATTTAATTTTCAGTAATATTTTAAGACAGTGATAAATTGTTTTGCAATAATTTGTAATGGATTGAAGTCTACGTAAGTAAAATTCCTACAAAAGTTAAGCAAATGCTTATAAATACGTTGAGATAAAGCAGTGACACACACAGGAATTTTTCAAGGAGGGGAGAGGGGGAGAGGGGTCGATAGTTCACTATTCCCGTACCATACCTCAATATGCCACCCAACATATTATTTTGAATTCTATCGATTGTCGGGAACCAAAAACAGTAGGAAATAATTAAATAAATATATAATTAGCATTAATTAATAAAATTAATTATTAATAACCAATATTTAATTAATTTTTACGTTTTATATCCGTAGGATTTTTAACAATCGGAAAAAAGTTCAGGGTTATGGGGGGCCCGGACCTGCGGACCCAACACTGTTGCGTTTGCCACTGACATACAGTAATTTTTACACAATGAAGAATCTAAAAAGTGTAATTAAATTGTTAAGAATATTTGGAGATTTATGAGTTTGCCATGTTTATTTTAAGAAATGTTTTCTTGTCATTTGGCTTTCGTTTTGGCATATTTTTGGGTTTGCATTTAATAAATTTTGCGTCAGACAGTGGATTTTCTAAAAAGTATTTGTTGTATAAATTCGAAAAGATATATATTTTACAATATACATTAATATTACTATGGAAACAATTGTTTGAAGTGGCAATCTGTAAGAAGTGAATGTAAAATCATTTTACAGAAATATATCACTTTGTATTTTTTTAAACTTTAAAGTCACTTTTAAAAGTAATTCCATTATAATTGTTTCTTTAAATTATGAAGATATATATAGTTATAAAATTAGTTCTATTTTAGTTGCGTTTTCTAACGTCATAGAGGAATTTTAGGTGAAATTATATTATTTCCTTTCCTTTCTTCTGTGGATTTTTTAAATTTGCTTTTTTTTAATGGATTTACATCTTTTAAAGTAGCCGTGGTAACCTAGTGGCCAAGGTAACGGACTCGAGGCCGGCATGTTATGAGTTCGAGCCCAGTACCACCGAAGACCCACCGTGTAGGGGAACGATGCACGTTAAATCTGTCGAGACCTCAAACGTCCTCCCATGGTGTGGTGTGGTAGTTAGGAGAGTTGGGTGCCATCTCAGGTGTCGTCCTCGTTCTATTACCATGGTTCAAAATTACGAGGTCTGTCGCAAAAGCTCTAGAGTAGCAGAGCAGTGCGATGTTAAAAATTCACACAATCAATTAACACATCTTTTAACCCTTTATCTACCGCATTATGATTTACTACAGTATTTTCATGCAATATTTTTTTGAATCCCCTTATTGGAAATTAAGGGATATACATAGACAAAATACTTAATTTTGGGAAATTTAATCCGTTAGAGCTAATTAATAAACTAAAGATATTCAACTGTTAAATTAATTATATACACTATTCACTTAAAATAAATAGTCAAATCGTTTTCTAAGGTCTTCATTAACATACAAAAAAATAAGACACTTAACTTTTGACACTGACTATTTTTTCGGGACAAAAATGGCTATCTTCGCAATCCGCTAAAAACGCCGTCAGTTGAAAACGCAAGTTCTGATATTCGCCTACCCTGCTAAAATACTCATCATAGAACCTGTGCTCTCCTATATCTTGGAAGAGGGTATTTAAAAGAATATTCTTGTGCTAAGTATCATCAGAGTATTCGTAAAAATGGTTATTCTATGTAATTTTAAAATAAGTGTTACTTATAAGTATCGTCGGTAGATAAAGGGTTTAAAAAAGTGTACACGATAACAATTAAATATGACATGAAAAACATTTTTTTTTTTTTTTTTTGAAAAATTTGTCTTGTGTGTTAATTTTTTCTATTGTCAGGAATCATTAGGAAATCATAGATAGAAGAGCAATTATCATATAAATTTAAAATTCTTAAGATAAAAGCAAAAATATCGAAAATATAACATCAGTCAGAGATTGGTATCAGAGAAACAGCATTAACCTTCTCGCTGCACATTCCGCGATTCTTACGACTTATATAGATGTAGCAAAATTTGCACAACCCGCGATTTTCACGGGCAATGTAGATGTAGCAAAATTTGCGCAACCCGCGATTTCCACGGGTATGCCTTTTCCCGACTCTTTAGCTGTGCAACCCGTATTGCTCTGGTTTATATTTTCATTTATGTATTTGTGTTCATATTTTGATGATTTAATTCTACAATTTAAAATAAAAACTATTTTACAAATTCTTTTTTTGTATATTTTAACTCTAAAATATAGATTTGATGTGTAGATTTGAAATACGTAATAAAACCATACTCAATTTTTGAACCTACTTTAACAAAATAACTTTACATTGAGAGGGTTAACTTACAAATACAAAATACATTTTTAAAAAAATCTGTGATATAAATATGTAAATTTAGTAAGGAAATTTTCGGTCAATTTACATACAGTTTTATCTCGGAAAATTCATATTTTAATATTTTAA
>BMAV01001119.1:323396-351189 GCA_019973955.1 Trichonephila inaurata madagascariensis
ATCAAGTAGATGTAGCAAAATTTGCGTAACCTGCGATTTTCACGGGCAATGTAGATGTAGCAAAATTTGCGCAACCCGCGATTTTCACGGACAATGTAGATGTAGCAAAATTCGCGCAACCCGCGATTTCCACGGGTATGCCTTTTTCCGACTATTTAGCTGTGCAACCCGTGCAGCTCTGTTTGTTTTCATTTATGTTTTTGTGTTCATATTTTGATGATTTAATTCTATACTTTAAAATAAAAACTATTTTACAAATTCTTTTTTTGTATATTTTAACTCTAAAATATAGATTTGATGTGTAGATTTGAAATACGTAATAAAACCATACTCAATTTTTGAACCTACTTTAACAAAATAACTTTGCATCGAGAGGGTTAACTTACAAATACAAAATATATTTTTAAAGAATCTGTGATATAAATATGTAAATTTAGTAAGGAAATTTCGGTCAATTTACATACAGTTTTATTTCGGAAATTTCATATTTTAATAATTTAAAGTATTTTTTTTTTCATTTCCATCGAAGAAAAATCTTACACATTTTAAAGATATGGTTATTGTTTATTGTATTTATTAGTTTACGCTGGCAATTTATGTTTTCGCTATTAAAATGTAACTACTTATTACAGTAATAAAAAAATTTAATATTCTCGCTCAATCGTCAATCAATTTAAATAATTCTCTCACTACTTTAATTGCTTATTATTAAGGTATCCGACTACTTGTGCGACAACTTTTTTTGAAAAAAATGGAGATATGGGGATTTTTTTGTGGTTTTTAGATTTATTTAGTATATTTTAAGGAAAAAATTCTAAAATTGAAAAGAGAAAAAAAAATTATTACTATGAAAATGGTAAAAAACTGATAAAAATGTACAAAACATTACATAAACGGGGCCCGCTCTATACAAACATTTCATGAACAAGTTCTCAATTTTTCAATTTTGATGTGTTACTTTGTTATTCATGTTTGAAATGACCTTCTGGATAAGAGATATTTTAATTTTTACAAATTTATATTAAAAACTAGAGGACTATCTTAGTGATTATATGAAAGTGCTTAAATTGTATTCAGTGATTGTATTCACGTAAAGGACTGTAAATTTCGTAATAAAACAGTGATTGATAAATATGAAAGTCAAAACACGTTTACAGTTATACAGAACATACACAAAAAATTTCAGCAAATTATTTTAAAAACTTTTTGAGCAATCGCTGTACCCGTTTGAGCTTTTCGAAAAACAAAAAAAAAACAAAAAACATTTCAGGTAAAACGCATTTTAAAGTTTGACATCTTGTGTAAAGTTATGGCAACTGCTTGTAGTTTTCATTCTAGTGAATGAAAAATAAAAAAAAATTGTATTTTTATTAGGCTAATAAGATGGCCTATAAAATAAAATTATAAAAAAAATTTGTCAATTTTTGAAAAAAAAATCCTAATTTTAGGTTAGTCAGATACATTATTTTCCTAACTATTGTAATTTAGAGTAAAAATTTAAGTAAATAACATACATTTTGTATATAGTTCTAAGAGTTTAAGGTATCCGATTACGTTCGGAACCGTGATTCCGCAAAAGCGCCAAAATGGATAATATTTATGATATTTAGTGTCACTTAGATTAGAATACATGTATACAATTGTTTTAAGGACATTATGACAAAAAAAATTATTTATATACAATATTTCGGCAAAAAATTAACTTAGAAAAACCTTTTTTCCAAATGTTCTCCTTTTGTAAAAAATGCTTCTATTGTATTAATATTTTGCCTGTAATAAGCTCAGACCTCTCTAAAGAGGCTCAACTAGAATTTTTGAAATACATAACTCGGAAGTCGGTTTATCCATGTTTTACGAAAACAGAAGGGAGAAATTTTAAGAAAATACGCCGATAATTATTTCAAATGATTGTAACTCTGAAATTGATGTGAATTTTTCAAAAGTCATAGTTGAGCCTCTGTAAGGAAGTCTGAGCTATATACAGGCAAAATATTAATACAATAGATGCATTTTTTACAAAAGGAGAACATTTGGAAAAAAGGTTTTTCTAAGTTGATTTTTTGCCAAAATATTGTATTTAAATAATTTCTTTTTGTCATAATGTCCTTAAAACAATTGTATACATGTATTCTAATCTAAGTGATACTAAATATCATGAAAATTATCCATTTATGCGCTTTTTTAAAATCATGGTTCCGAACGTAGTTGGATACCTTAAGAATGATTTATTAATCCACTATATCAATAAACCTAAGACGTGTTCTTGAAATTCAATGCTATGCTGTTGTTCAAAAATAATTTTTGATAGATAAATCGCCTTTTTATTCATAGGTGGCTGCTCAAATCTGCCAGTAGGTCTTCCTTCAGCCTATTACAAAGGTTTCATAGGCTGCATACACTCCGTGATAGTGGACGGTGAAGCTCTGAAAATCGCCACTCACGGAACCGGACAGTCCTGCGCGCACACGTGACAGAACTTTCAGGCTTCGCAATAGGTGCTCTGACATTCGGAGAGGTGCTAAAAAACTATGGACCTAAACTAAAGGGAGATGAATTGTTTTATACAAAGAAGCTGAAAACAAATCGATACTGCCTACACAATTTTATTTTTTCTGGTTACAAGAGCATTTGCACATGTGATTTCTGCCCGAAAGATTCTCAAAACATGGAGATGACAATTGTGAAATCTTCCTCTCAATGTATGAAATGGTATAATTATTCATACTGTGTGAGGATGTTCTTTTCATTACGATTTTTACTTTAGCTATTATTTCTTCGTTTAGTATATTGATAAATTTAAAGAAGTGAGGTAGAAATATTAATTCCAATATATTGCTTCCATTTAAACAAGTATTGAGATTCCTTTTAATTAGCAGGTCAATAACATCTTATATTTATTTAGAAACTACATATATTTTACCCCACAGTAACTACATTATTTAATACTTGTTCTTTAAAAATAGTTTGGAATTAATTTTCACAAGGTTTTTGTAATATTTCATATTTAACTAACATTTCTAGTCCTCATTACTAATCAATTACGCTATATTCAATACAAATAAAAATATACTTATTTTAATAGTACAAAGAAAAAAAAAGTATTTACAAATAATTTTAAAAAATATTGGTCACACATACACATATTATGTGACAGCAATGATGATGGACGTTTTTTGTGTCGATTTTAAACTTATGCTTAATTTTCTTTTGTGGTATCACTTGAAATTTAAGCATAGTGAATTACAACTATAACTCCATATATCAGTTTTAAAATTTCGGTTTTATTATAATTTTGTCTAAAAAATTCGTTCAAATTATCATTTTAAGTAACATTTATTCAAATTTTTTAATATTTGCTAAATGTACAAGTTGTTTAAATAAAATTCTAATAAACGAGAAGGTTTTCGGTAAGCTATGCAACTTATAATTACATTTAACTGGAAAAAGTTATCATTTCAAAGCATATTATTAACTGTCGTTAGAGAAAAGTAATGTAATATTTGATTTATTACTTCAAACGCATTTCTGTGCAAGTATAAAGTGAAATATTATATACAAAATTATAAAACATCATATCAGAAAGCTTTTATAGATAAAAAATAATTCAGAAGCTTGTTAATTAATCAATAGAATTTATTATTGAAAATGTACGAATTATTAAAAGTAACAACAAATGATGTATCGTAAATGATGACATTGTAACAAAACATTAAGACTGTTGTATTTAGAAGAATATATATTATAATACGTTTTTCTTTTCCAAGATATATATATATACAGAGAAAACTATATGTCATATGTTGTTCTTGTCGTTTCAAACTTGTATTGAATCACATTTCATACTTTTCATTTTAACTGCACAATAATTCAATTTAACGAATGCTACACCTGTCTCGTTTTCATAGACAGATCAGCTGCACAAAGGGGCCTTGTATATATAAAGAAATAAAGTGATGCTGAACTGTGGAACCCAAAGCAAGTTTTATAAATGAAATATGAGTTATTGATAGTTTTAAGGTAAAAGTATTTATAAATAAAATGTATCACTTGTTGTGTTGTTGTTTCATTTCATGTCACATTTATTTGTTGCTTGCTTAATTTAAAATAAGTAAATATAATGTCTTAAGATTATTTCAAGGTTCCATAGACATTATTTTCGAATGATGGCAATGCGAAAAATATGGCTAGGTGGTTCAAAGAGTAAATAAAGCGTTGATAGGGTTCATGACAAAATCTTTTTTAAAGTTTTTTTAAACAATTTTAATCGACTATTATACGTTTGAATTTTTTTAAAATTGTATTATAAAGGTACTCAAACATAAAACATTGCTTATAAAAAATGAGAAATATGTGACATATCACAATTTTTTCTTAACTAATATGCTGTCTTACATTTAAATTAAAGATTATTAACTCTTATGAATGAGCATATCTGTGTGCTCTTAATCACAAATTAAACACAAATGTTTATAGTATTATACACAACTATTATATAAATTTAAATTAACGTAAGGATATAGAAATATTAGTTGATAGCGATACAAAAAATGCCGTTTTGGAACCATCTATGGATGTTACTTACATTTGTCTGCTTAAAAATGTGTTTAAGAATAATATTCTAGCTTTTATTAGAAAGTATATTAACGGTGTAACATTGTGTGAATATTGGTAGGTTGGGTTATCTTCCCAATGAAGAGGCAGTTTTAAATCAAGATCAGTTTATTAGTTTCTCACATCTATACATACATTTAGAAACACTAAAATACATTTACATTCTTAAAATTATATATTCCGACGTTCTCACGAAGTTCTCACCCATCCTTTGTCCTCTGTTCTTTTACTACATGTTGTTATTCGGAATTAACTGAAATAAGCGGTCCTGTTGCGCCCTCTCACCAAACAGAGCTAGCTCTTCCGTCCTTGAGTGGGTTAGTCCTTCAGTCCTTTACAACGAAATAAAAATATACCTATTTGCATCGTACTTATTGGCAATTTTCCTGTGCGAACTCGAACTAAATATTAAAAAATATATTAAACTTAGGGAATGAAAATTAGAAGTAAAGGCAATCCCATGACCATGGTATATGCTTTGCTTAATTCTACATAGAAGAATGAAAGATTCTGCTTTCAATTACGCAAAATATTAGAAAACATCAAATGCATTAATATTTTTCCTAGCATCGTAATTTAAATATTACATCAAAAACACAATAAGTTAAAAGTTTGTAGTGTAGAACACAAAATTGAAGTTAAATATGCTCTTATACATTAGAAAAGCAAGATAAATATTATAGATGATTATTACATTGAAAAATATAACATTCCGTTGAAACTTAACAATGCAATAGTAGAACCATTCTTGGTGTTTTCATTTTAAATCTGAATTCTACTAGTGGAGAAGATTAATTATACTTTTGTATCCAATCGTTTCCATCTCCTATTCACTTTTTGAAATTGACTAGAATGTCGGCATTAGAGCTTAGTTATCATACTTTCTACGTCTTTAAAGGTATTTGTTTGTATATTATAACTTCATGTAATTGTTAGCAGCGCTTTTTTAAAATTTTATTTTCAAAGTTGTGTACTAAAACAGACGTATTCTTTAAAAAGAATATTTGATTCTATTTTATGACAGCGATATTTTTACCTAAACTTGAAGACAAGCTTGTCGGTTTAACGTAACAGAAAATAAAATACTACTTAATATAACAACAAAAGTAAATACGGGCCTGTTATAAGATTCACTGTTAACTCGTGATAAAGGTTGTTTTCTGTCCAGTCTTTGTATCTGTGAAAACCTGTAATTTTCTAAACATCTTACTACACACTCAGCAAAATTTTTTTAGATGAAAATTTTGATTTCGATTTAAATGCAGAAGATTAAGGGGCTGGCTCAAAATCCACTGTATTTTACATTAAGATACATTACTTACTTCTCACCTCCTCTCGTAATCCTGTTCCAAGCTAGCAAATTCCTGTACTGAGAGAAAAAGGAAAGAATGAATAGGACGTAATGCTTTGCACTTAGCTTATTACTAACCTGGTGATCTAACTTTTTATTGAAACGCAAAGAATCCAGCCGTCTTTCAAGAGTTTTCTTATTATCCTTTCAACGAACACTTAGCTTACCATTGGATATCACATAGTTTTTGTTTTCTGGATCGTTTAAGGTATCCGACTACGTTCGGAACCGTGATTTTTTAAAAGCGTATAAATGGATAATATTTATGATATTTAGTGTCACTTAGATTAGAAAATGTATATAAAATTGTTTTAAGAATAGTATTACAATAAAAAATTATTTAAGTACAATATATTTTAACAAAAAATGAACATAGAATTACCTATTTTCAAAATAGTCTCCTTTTGCGAAAAATGCTTCTATTACAATAATAGTTTGCCTGTATATAGCTCAGACCTCAGTACAGAGGCTCAACTAGAATTCTTTGAAGTATATAACTAAAAAGTGGGTTTATCCATGTTTTACGACAACAGAGGGGAGAAATTTAAAAAAAAAACGCGAATAAAATTATTTCAATGGGTTGTAACTCTGAAAAAAATACGAATTTTTCAAAACTCATAGTTGAGCCTCTGTACAAAGGTTCGAGCTATATACAAGCAAAATATTATTATAATAGATGTATTTTTCACAAAAGGAGAACATTTTAAAAAAAAGGTTATTCTAATCTAATTTTTTGCCGAAATATCATATTTAACTATTTTTTTAAGTGTTCTTAAAACAATTTTATACATGCATTCTAATCTAAGACACTAAATATCACAAAAATTATCCATTTATGCGTTTTTTTTAAAATCATGGTTCCGAACGTAGTCGGATACCTTAAGTTACTTGATAAGAACACCATGAACAGATTAGTATGGCGTACATCATTTTAAATTTAAATTGTATTTGTCTGGCATAAGTCACTTTGACCACAAATATGTTAAATGTGATAGCTTCGGAAAAACCTGGAACGACTACAATACGGCTGTCTGAAAAAATCATATTCAATTACGTCAACTTCAATAATTTGAAGTATTTTACATTATGATGCTGCTGAACTCGTATATTAAAAACCTTTTGTTGAGCTCTGTGCAACAAGTAATGCAAAAAAAAAAAAAGTCAATTCCTACTTAGATTATTAAAGAAAAATTTATTTTAGTTACATTTTATTAAATAGTTACAAATAATATAAATACGTATATACATATGACAGAATCACAATATTAAGTGGTAATTAATTTTTATTAAATATCCTTAAAGTATTGTATAGTCACCCAAAACAATCTTGTATACAAAATTTCAGTTCAACTGAATAGTTTAAATCGTGAGAAAAAAAAATATATTAAAGTTTTGACCCAAGTCGCTAAAAATGAAACCAACGTTGCTGTATCTGTAATTCTTTAAATAATTTATTCCCCTCAATTAACTTTAATTAATTATCATTAAATTATTGCATTTTTATCCAAAACAATAGTGGATAGAAAATTTCAGCTCAAATAAGCGTTTTAAAATGTGAGAAAAAAACCTTTTCAAGTTTTGACACAAGTCGCCAAAATGGTCACTAAGTCGTCAAAAATGATGCCAACGTGGCTGTATTTCTAATTCTTTGAATAATTTGTTTTAATTAATTAATTTTATTAATTATAATTAAATTACTGTATTTTCATCCAAAATAATTATGTATATAAATTTTGAACTCAATTGAGCGCTTTAAAATGTATTTTGAAAATTAAATGTAATTTGAATGGTTGAAAATTCCACCAAGATAACAAATAAATATATAGAGAGTGTGAGCTAATAGTAGAAATTCAAAAACATATGCTGTACGTTTTATCACGAGCCGTGTTATATCAAACAAATGTTTAAAATATGCTAAGAATCAGAAAGGTCTACTTATTTCATACTTAGTGATTCCAGTCAATACACTATCTAGTGAAATAGCAGTTTAACTAAAAATTTCCAGAAAAAAAAAAAGAGGGAAAGAACTTGTGTTCCTTGTTTTTTCATATTTTAATTGTTAAGAGCAACACAAATTTTGTAAATACTTACATTTGCGCAGCATCCTCATTTAAAACTATTCTTGTTATGTCATGCATTAAAAATTAATTATTGAAAATTTAAAAAGGTAATAAAGGCATACACATATTAGTAAATATCTTAGGTAAAATTATTTCATAACCGGAATAAAATAAGTAAGTGGACATAATTCCTATTTATGGTTTGCTGGTATTTTAAATCCCATTTTTTAAACCTTTTTGAAGTTTAACATTATTAATCCTATGGAAGTATTTTCAACGTAAGACAAGTTTCATTTAAAATTCTTATAAAATAACTATTATCTTTCCTTTAATAATGTGATTATATAGTAAATATCTCTAAGAATTTTTTCGATATTAGTCTGAGTAAAACAGTATTCAATGATTACGTATGTTATTTGACTGCAGATTAAAAGAAATAGCGATAAAAAATCATAATTCTAAAAGTACCTTTCTCAACATATTTTTATCATCTTTATTTATGTTTTAAATCTTAATAAAAAAATCCTACAAAAGCGTACACAATATTTATAATCTCGTATTTCAATGTCTAAAACAGTCGTAACTGTTTTTCTTCCATTTTGTTTTTATAACATAATTTATTTTATAATTGAATGGCATATCTCATTTTCTATTTTTTATAAACAAAATGAAAAAAAAGCAAAAATAAGAAAACATAGACATCAGTTTGAATACCTAAAGCTGACATAATCATAAAAAATGTACTTCTTGAACTGAACACCTTTTTGACAAATGATATTTTCTTTTATATCCGTGTTTAGAATTATAAAAAGATCTTGAGGGATAAAGCAGATAAAATCATTTGTTATACAAAACATTTAAATTCCTTTACATTGTGTTGCTGACATAAAGAGCATTAAGTAAAAACTTATCATTTTTCTTAGGTAACAAAAATAAAATCATAATCAAATGCTATCTTTTAAGCGAAAAATAGATAAAAATAAAAAAAAGTTTTATCATTACTTAAATTCTTAAATATATGGTTCTACGAAAAAACATATTAAAAGTATAAAAATAATCATAATAGAATTCTTAAAAAGATCCAACAATTGTTGATGATTTCCGTAACTTTTGTATATATGCTATATATCATGATTTAAATTTTTCCACTAGTTTTCCGTGATTATATGAAACATTTTATTTTGTTGCATTTTTAAACAGTGTTATTCTTGTCAAGTTTCTTCCTTTATATATGTATAAAGACTGCCTGTTTATTATTTTTCAGTGCTTCTTATTTTCTTATCTTCATATTTATGACACATCCATTTATGTTTTATGAATTTAAATTTTAATCATAATTCCTATTTAGAATCATAAATGTTAACTTTATTTAAACTTTAAAGTAAAACAAGCCATATATATATATATATTAATGTCAATTCCTACTTAGGTCAACAAAATAAAATTTTATTTTAGTAACATTTTATCAAATAATTACATTGAATGTAAATATGTACATACGTATGACAGAATCACAATATTAAGTGGCAATTAATTTTAATGTATCTCATTGCCATCCAAAAGAATCGTGTATATAAAGTTTTAGGTCAACTGAGAGAGAGAATGCTTTAAAACGTTACGGAAAAAACATTTTAAAATTTTGACACATACCGGTAAAAAAAAATGCTAACGCGACTGTATCGGTAATTCTTTGAATAATTAGTTTTAATCAATTAATTTTTTTTAAATTATAATTAATACCGTATTGTTAATAAAAATAATCATGCATAAAAAATTTCCCAGCTCTAAAAGCGTTTTTAAAATGTATTTTATTAACGATTGAAAATTTGAACATGATATAGGAAGATAGTGAACTAATAATATGAATTGAAAAAAAAATTTGAACAAAAAAAAATCAAAGGACAAAATATACTTAAAAATATTGTATTTATTTATGCGGTATAGTGATCAAGAAACAAAGTGCAGTTGGAGCCTGATTAAATTAATTCATCAGGAATTCGTTATTTCGGGATTATAAAATCGGGGTACAAAATATAAACATTTTGCACTTACCTCTTGGAATTTATTTAATAAGCAAGTACACAAAAAATATCCAGACTTATAAATTTTTACACTTTTTTTCATTCGCTTAATATACTATTTGCGAATTATTATTCACCAGTTAATTGGAAATTTTAAAATACTTACTACTAGGTGTTTGACAATTTTAATCAGTATCTTTTCTTAAAACGGTCGATGCAACTGTTGGATGCAGTAAAGTCTTTCACATTATGGTTTACACTAACTTGCGGAATTTTGCTTTATCAGAGTCCCCTAATGGCTATTTTCTTGGCACAAGCGATGTTGAGCCATTTCAATAAGTCAGATTGAAGAACATAAAGAGAAGTGACGTCTTATGACTTTCTTATTTTTGCCGAGTTTTTACCTCATTCTGCAGATTCCTTTCCTATTTCTGCTCCTTGTTTATGTTAAAATTTTAAAGCCTTTTTAAAATACTTTTTTGTTACAACGTTATTGTCAAATTCAAAAAAAAAAAAAAAGTTAAAGTTTTCACTCAGTTTAAAATGTTTTCTTTCCAACAATCTGTGTACCATGCTTTACAGAATTTCAAAAACAAAATTTACAAAACCATGCGCATAGTGAAATTCACTTCTGTCAAGAAAAATAGGAAATGGCACACAATCTTATGATATATCCTGAGTTTTGGAATGGGTCGAAACAAGAAAGGATTTCCCTGTCCTATTCAAAACACACTAGATAGGTTACACTCGTGACTCATCTCAAAATGTAAAGTCTTATAATGAGTAGCCGATAGAAGTTTTCTTTTGTAAGAAAAGTATTTTTCTTTTCCGGACAAAAGGGATATGCTATTTAAAAGAAAACCATTTGTTTTCCAGATCCAAATTAATAAAAAAAATTATTTTTATGCTTTCTAAATATTTCGTTAATTCTTGGTTTATTATTCTTCAAATAGTCTCTATTTACCTTCATTTTAATTGAAGAAAATAAAAGTTCGTTAAATAGGTGTTTACTAAGTCAGGGCTCGTCTGTAATTAAATTAATACTATTCTAGTAAAGTTATAAATTGTCATGTATTTAAGAAGTAGTATATGCAAAAACCTGCCTTGACGCATAAAAATATTAATAAATATTATAAATAATTTTATGCATAAAACAATCATCAATTTTAATTAAAAATATCTGAGTTTATCATAATTTTATTTTTAATGACATATTAAATTTAAATTTAACAAAAAAAATCCTAGGCAATTTACTATAAAGCAGACAGAGTGGAATATTAACACCCTAAAAATACACACATTATAACAAGATACATCGAAGGCGCAAATAAAATGATAGCAACCTATTACCTATTTCTACAAGGAAAAAAATTACTATCATAAGAAGAGAAAAAAAAAATATCACCAAAAATATAAATTGCAAAAAAATCCAGGCTTTACTTTGAGAGCAAGTAATCAAGAATGCATCTGTTATTGAAAATCAGATCTCGAGGTCACAGCAGAGTGAATTCAACGATTTTTATAATCATTATTTAATGTTCATCGTCTTCTTTTCCATCACGTTAAAATCAATATTTTATCGTTGTGATAAAAATCTCAAAAGAACTTTCCAGATACTTTTCTTACACCATCATTGGAATAACTTCCCACGGAAAACGAATTGATTATCCAATTATAATATATAATTACTGAGAATAATAAAATCCATCAGCATCTTTCAAGCGCAGCAAAGCATTTACATAATGTGTTTTAGTAGACCATTAGAGCGAAATGTGATGGTTGCACTCAGGACATTTTTTTTTCCATTCAGGATACTTAAGCATTTAAAGAAATCAATGCAAAATTCGTTAAGGAAATATTTCTTTCATGGGGAGAGAAAATAAATCTACAGAACTCAGAACACAAAGCGAAAGCCAGATTAAATTAGCAGTTCTGTCAGTTTACTTGTTTACTATAAAAGGCAAAATGAAATAAAACACAAGGTGAAAAAATATAATAAAATATATTTCTCCATTCAAAGCAAAAAAGAAGCTGACAGGGAAAACATCTTGTAATGAAAGGGATTTTCCTTTTCCACCAAATGACAGGAAAAAAACAACTCCTTTGTGTTTAAGTAGAAAGCGGTAAATGAAGAAAAAGGGGGAAAATGCCCATTTTTTCACATTACTAGAATACTTCACGAGTTACAAGGATATTTTAATATCCCTTTTCACACTCCGGTTTCTCGAATGAACGAGTAACATGGCATTTTGAGAAACTGGAAAGCTTACCTGACATCTTGCTTAGTGCCAAACGCTTAGAATAAAATATACAGAATGTTGATATTTTTTTATCATTTAGAAAGGGCCTGAATTTTTTTAACAAAATAAAATCAAGGTGTGATTGATTAAAAAAAAAAGAAATAATATCTGAGATATAATGCCTTATAATATAAGCAGATATTCAAAAACCGAATTTTTAAATTCAGAAAAAATAAATTATGATAATTTAAATATTTGTCGTAATTTTTATTCTAACTTTTCTAGAAAAATAACCCTCCATTCCATTGCAAAAAGAAAGAAATGGAAAAAAAAAGTGGAACATGCAAACAGTATATTTCTGGAAAAATTCAAACATTTCAAGATTATTAATTGTGTGTGTGATATTTCAAATCAGCAGTTTGAATCTTATAAAAATTGTATTGTTCGCTTTAAAGAAAATCAGGTTAGCATTAGAAATAAGAATTCCGAAATTTAGATTAGAAATTTTGCTTTTTTTTAAAAAACAAAGCTGAATTAAAAAAAAAGAAAGAAAACTGAAAGTTTATGTAACTTTAGCATAATGCGTATCATAGAATAACGGCTTATTTTGCAGTATAATAGTACGTTTTGTTTAGTGATGTAGTTTTTGCTTTCGTAGTAGCACGTTTGTGTGGAACACACACACAAAACGAACATTAATAAAGCATTGATAATAATCTACAATTATTCGTTGAAGTTTAAAGAAGAAAAGACAGTTTAATTTTAACGAAAAATTTATACTTTGCTTGCTTTATCTTAAAAGATTTTTTTTTATGTTAGGCCTTATAAAGGAATCAACTATGACACACTATCTAATATATTTATGTTTATATAAAGATTGTTTAAGATATAAATAGGATGAAAGAACTTGACTGTAACAAAATTTTATATATACTTTGGACTTTAAAAATTTTTTGAAGAGAGGTAAATCATTTTGTTTAATACAAATGCGTATGATTTACCAAATACTTATCATAAAAAAGGATAAAAAAAGGTACTTTTACTATACACTGTGCTTTATAAAGAAGTAAACAGTTCCAATGCACTATAATCTTACTTACTTGAAACAGAATTGTATGGAATTATTTTAAAGTTCGTCAAAGACAGTCACATATTTTCTATGTGTGAGTCCTTAATCACGCTACGCATATCAAGCCGTAATTCACTTTCACTGAAACGAGCATTAAGGTATCTGAAACAAGTCCATCTATCGTTGTTGTAATACGTTGTTTCAGTTAGATCATCAAGAAAGGACAAATACCTTGCCCTTTGTTAACCCCCACCAAAAAAGAAATTCCAAGGTGTTAAGTCAGGACTTAAGGATAGTCATTGGGTTAGAGGCATGTTGTAGTCCGCTGTATGTACAATCCATCAGAAAAGAAGGTAATCTTGTACGTTGGTTAATCAATGTGGTGGGGCATCATCCAACTGGAGAATAAAGTTATCAATGTCGTTCAGCCAAAGAGTTAACATATCCAAAGCAGTGGCCCTTGTGAGAGTTTACTAAATTCAACAACACCAAAAGCCTTTCCCATTGCAGATAACGACATTTTGACTTACTGGACAGCTGACACATATACTGTTGCTTTTATCACTTCCGTCACTGATAAGACACAAATTACATTTAACTTACGGTTAGCTGAGTTGGTGCATGACTTTGACTCTTAATGCTGTACAGCATGTAAAAAGCGTGTACTTCTTTATGAATCACCTTGTAAATACATATATATTATTCTGTCAAGTCCCAGATGGGAAAGGTTGGTAACCCCATATATAACGTCCGCAGCCCAAAACTGCTTGCTAGCTTTGCTATCTAAACTTTTTTACTTGCTAGCTTCCATTCTTTCTATGCTTATTGATTTAATTTCTTTAATTGTATTCAAACTTTAAGTTTAGATGGATATTATATATTTTTGGATATTACATATTTTTACGAATCTAATTTCCTCTTTAGCAGTATAAACTTTTTGTGTGTGTGTGTGTTTTTTTAAATAATTTAGATATGTTTGTGAAACGCACAAGCACTTTTGGAAAGGAAGCAAATAAAAGAAAGAAATATATGCATTTAATACTTTTAATCTCATTTAATTCCGCTTTTTTAATTAACCATATCAATTTCTTAATTTTTAATATGGCAAATAAAATACCAACTTGTTTCCAACTTGAATTAATGAATTTTAAAATCAAACATTAGTCAAATAAAGGAAAGAAATAATTGCATGTTTTTATTTCGATTGAAAAAACATACTTTTTAATCTAGTATCGACTATATATGAAAATATATGAAGAATATAAAGTAAGCAGTAAAATTAGTAAATTAGTAAAAAGTATGTAATTAGTAAAAAGTATATTCCTCACGAAAAATATGTACATAGATTTAAAAAAAAATCACAAATTCTAATAAAAAGCAAAAACTCGTAATTTCTTTAAAAGGATAAGCACTCATATAAATGAACTCAAAAACTTCATATCAGACGAAGAATATAAGTGCCCGAATAAAAAAAAAAAATAAATTTAATAGTTATCTAATATTGGGAGCAAAATTAAGTTTATCTTGTTCTCTTCCATTTCCTTTTTTATTTCTAATGAAGATAATAATTTTTTCATTTGTATCAAAATTTATTAATACTGTTACGAACTTTTCGCTTTAACATTTGTAAATATAGCTCGTTTTTTTAGTCTTTAAAGAACCAGACAGGCTCTAATTATTTTGTTCTAGTTCGCTATTATAAAAAGACTTCAACTCCCTTAGGATTTTGCAAATAATGTTTTAAATAATCCTTTTTTCTTCGTTGAAATCATAATGCAGAATATATGCAAAAAAGTATAAAATGAATCCGAATTCATGCCCTTAATATAAGTAATATTTGAATATAAAATACAGACTATTGTAGTTAAATGTCTGCTTCTGTAATTTATATAATGGTATTTTTTTACAAAAATATTCAATCATATTTGTTTAATATAATAATATTATGAAGAAAAGTCTCTATATTATCATTATTTGCATCCGCTATTTCCTTTTTTCATACAATGATCAAAGCAGTCTAAGTTCTTAATATATTTCAAACTATTGCAACTAAAAGAATTTCCAATAAGCTTTCTGAATACAAAACGAGGTACTCTATTAATTTTACTTTTCATTTCTATTTATTAAAAAAAGAGGCACATTTAAATAATTCTACGTTAACAGAAATATTTTAATACTTTAAGTAAGGTTTTTAATTCTCTTTATTAATAATCCTAAGCGGAATACCAGGAAGGTCTGATGCACTTTACTTTTAATGGATAATATAAATATGAAGATTGAAGAGGCATGCAATATGAATAAAATATACGTATTATAAAAATACGTAAATATACTTATATGTTTTTACAATATCCTGTATTTTCTTTTTAAGGAAATACAAATAATATATTTGTATATATATATATATATATATATCCATATATATGGGGTGGTACATACATGAGTACAAACAGGAGTGCGGGGTGAATCCAATACCCCCCCATCCCAAAAAACTGGGGCAGGACCAGTGTGCGGTGCATAACGAAACTGTTCAGCATCCTCTCTCCACGGTGTCTCCAGATGAATCCGCCCCATCGGGTGTTTCAGACAGATGCGTGACCCCGTCAGTAAAACAACTTCTTTCCCATTCTGTCGCCCATATCCTTCTTTCATCGCCCCATTGAGGGGCTGAAAACGTCTGTGGTTCTGCGTCAAAAGTAGACCAAGCACTGGACGTCAGGCGGACAAAACCCCTCTGCTGAAAAAGGGCCCGTCGAATGGTACCCCGCAGCCCCACTGAATGTTGCGTTACAGACTCAAGGGCTGTGCTATGGTTCGTTTGTGACTGAGAGATCCGTCACGCCGCGCACAATTTGAGTCCCCCGGAAGTGGTGCACTGGGGGTGGTTGTGATCAACCACGCCGGTCTTTTTCGTCCCCTCCTGCATCCAACGATCACATACCCGGGCAATACAGTTGTTTGGGTTTTGTCCAACACGACTACCGATTTCCCCCGAAAAGATAATCCGCAATCTCGGTAGGCCAATATCCTTCCTCTGTCGAACTCGGGTACTTTATCAAAAACGATCGCTGTTTTCTACAGACATAACTCATCGTTTTTGAAAAAACCCCAAAAAAAACACTTTTCCGAAAATTGGAAATCGTCGAAATCTCCAAGCCTTAAATAGCACTTTGAGGGGGCCGCAGGGCCCGTGGTGTGTGTCTGCGCTGAAATTTAATAATTTGGATATCTCGCTTTCCCCCTAATTGGGGTTGTAAATTTCATGTTATGTGCATGCTTCCTTCAGGGTGTTGCGTTTACGGTGGCCAGCAGTGTAGAAAAAATAATTATAATAAGAATGTATTAAATTTCGTACCATTAAATACACAAAATAAAAAATTATTCAAAACTCACCAAAGAAGGGGGGCTTTTGGGAAAAAAGAGATTTATTGTAACTCTAAGTACCCTTTCGAAAGAGTTTTTGCTCCAATCATTGCTATTGTTTGAAATTATTCTATTTTAATTGGGTAAGAGCTCGGTCCATTAATTGTTAGAATTCTCACAAAGAGATTTCGCCACAGTCATCTAAATATACGGCCCCTGTATCACATTGCTGTAAATTTAAGGCAATATTGGGCCTTCATAAAAGGAAAATTTGGCCCTTTGGTTAGATTTCAAAAAATGGCTGCCTCCCCCAGTGAATTATGTTTTTTCTGAAAGAAAAAAAGGGGTTTTCTTTTACTAGTCGTTTTCCCCTTGTCTCGCTTCTGACAGTGCATGTCTACAGTCTATCGATTGGAAAAGAACTCAGTGCTTACAAATTTGGCAAAAAACTATAGTATAGTAGGATCCAAAATGGAGCCGCGATATATCTGAGTTAATTCCTTTAATCTCTGTACACATAATTTTCCTATCATTTCGGGTTTTTGGGGGGCTTGCGCCGACTTCTCAGTCTGAATACCGGTGAGCTAAATTAGCCATTAAAAAATTGCAAAAGAAATATGAAATATTTCGCTACTCATTCACCTCCAAATGTTTCTAATATGAAGAAGATAACGTAGATCAAGGGTATCCAGCTCAAATGACGTTTCGGGCTACTTCGGAAAAACATTATAATCTCGCGGGCTGCACATAAAAATATGTACCTTTATATCAGATTTGGAAACAAAAAACATTTTTTTTGAGTGAAGATTTAAAAAAAAATGAATTATTTTAAATTTTTTTCATTATTTTTTTATGCATACGAAAATAGATAATATAATAACGTTTATATAAATAAAAATAATGCAATGATCAAAAAAATGTTTAAAAAATTACAGTTGCCATTTTCTTGAAAAAATTTCGGTGTTCCTTTTTAATTGATCGTCATTGTTGAAATTTGATGAAATGTCATTCGCAAACGATTAAAGGGATCGTTTCAAATTTTTTTCTTAATCATCCCAAAAATTTTTTTTTAAAAATTTAAAAAAAATATCTGACTGCCCTCGTTTTGGGCCCCCAAAAAGAATAAAAGGAGAAAAAGAAAGTCGACCCCCACAAGAATCATGTACCATCCATAGTAAAGGATATCGCATAATGCAATTCGGAATTTATTAAAAAATAATTTGTTTTTAGAAAAATCAAATGTAACTGTTTGATAAAATATAAATCTATTTTAAAACTAAAGGACATTTATATTATCAAAAAAGGGTTTATTTTAAAAAAAGAACAGGTAACAGGTAAATACATTGTAGAAAATTTATATATATATATATATATATATATATATATATATATATATATAAACCCCCCAAATAAATTTCAAAATGAAAAGCCTTTTAAAAAACCCGATATTTAAAAATTTTTTTAAAAAAAGTCGGCGTGCCACATGTATTGACCCCGTTTTGGGCCCCCCGACGTGGATGGACTAATCCATTGGAGCCGACGATGGATTTCGTTTATTTTCTTATACCGTAACAGGTAGCAGGAACTTGGGAGCTTTCTTGTTGAAATTACACGAATTTCTCATTAATTACCTTTGTTCGTATTACCCCGGGTATTAATTACTACCCCGTGGGAAAGGTTTTTTTGTCTCACCTTAAAACCTCTTTTTTTGGGCTCCGAAAGGGTTTGAAGTTCGGTTTTTCCCGGTTTTTCATCCCCCCCCGGGTAAGGTGGAACCCATTTTTACATTCGATTCTCCGCCGACTACGTTTATGCGTCATTCCTCTGGTTTTTAGTACTGTTGTAGGAACAAAACCATACTTTATCGTCTATCCATGTTCTGAGTTCTGGGTAAAATTCTTAGTATTTAGAAATATTCAGAAGTATTGAAAATAATTTCTCCTGGTTTAAGATGATGGTCTATGTTTTTTTTTTTTCCATTGAAAAAGTATAACTTATGGTGTCATTCATTTTATTTCATCATTTACAATGAATCCCATTTAATATATAAATATATTTCATAAAATCATTTTGTATTCATTTTAATTCGAGGGATTAAAAATTTTGAAATCAGGGCGGCTTTGGGCAAAAAAAACACTATTAGTCATCCCAGATAAGGATCCTTATCGTTTCTAGCATATGCGTAATCCCTAATAGGGGTAGATCAAATATCTACGTAAAGTAAAACAACGTCCATGAATTTATGACAGAGTAAAAGTATAAAGTTTTATACTGTACGATATACATTTTCTCAAATTATCTTAATGTAAAAAACGTCATTCTTTAGTCAGGAAGATATAACTAAGTAGCAAGTTTTGCAACTCTCTGGGCCCTCTTCTTCTTCCCGGTAGAGTTGAAAATCTCGATCATTGTCAGATTTCCTGGGTTTTCCAAACGTAGCAAGGTTGGAGAAGCCATTGAATCGAACTCGAAATGATTGTCATCCAGTGGAACTAAAATTATAACTTTTAATAATTATCAAAAATAAATTTCTTAGTATTTGACAGTAATTAAACACTTGAAATGACAGCTTAATAAGAAAAAGAAACTGAAGGAAAAAAATATACTTTGTTACTTTTCAGAACGAGATGCAACTTCTCGTTTAAAAAATATTTTTCACCTTTTTATTTTTTAGAAAAATATATTGAATATATAGGAAAAAAATGCAAAGGTTAGCTTAAATTTAAATGCTTACTCTTGAACTTTCTTTCATGAAGCAGTAATTAATAATATGTTTTTAAAATTCAAACATCACGAAGTTCAATAGAGGGAGATACAGTATTTTTAGAATCATTATTTAATGGTCCCCGAATTCTTTTCTGTTAATTAATATCGATATTTTATATGCTTACGACAGAAAGTAAATCTCAAATAATCTTCTAAAGGAGCTTTTTTTAAACCTTCATTTGAATAATTCTAAGAAACTAAATTGACAATTCAATTGTAATATATAATTACAAAGGGTAATTAAATTCATCCATACCTTTCAAGCGAAGAAGGTCATTTGCATAATGTGTTTCAGTAGTCCATTAGAGCAAAAGAAAGTAGTTACTCTTAAGATGCAAAAGGACATTTTTTTCTCCGGAAGCTTATGCATTTAAAGAAATCAATGCACGACTACTAAAGGGTTTGAAAGAAATATTTGAGAAGAGAATACATCAAAAGAAAACTCTCCTCTGAACACAAAGCACAAATAAATTTAAATTTGCAGTTCTTTCAAGTTATTTATTTGCTATGAAAGCAAAAGGTTAAAAAAGAAATGAATATTTCTATCTCTTTAAGAAGAAAAGAAAGAGAGGGTGACAGAGAATCGAATAGTCTCTTTTTTTTTCTCTCTAGAAAATTCACGTAAAAAGAAGTTTCGAGTTTAACTATAAGGTGTTAAACGTAATTTTTTTTTAAAAAAAGAAAAGAAAAGAAACAGGCATCTACCATGTGAAAGAATTCCGAGAAATTACAGGAATATTTTAAGCTCTTTTACCCTTTTGACGTCTCTAGTCAACGGGTAACAGGGCTCAGTCAGCAATATCACAATCCTATCATCTTCTGTTTGTATCCCACTTTTAAAATAAAGTACTAGTTACGGTTTATTTTGTCACTTTCAAAAGAAACGAGAAATTTTTGAGAAATTATAAAATAGATTTCTTTTGTTGGCATTCCATTTAAAGGAAATAATCTATAAGATTATGCACGTTTCAATAGTTACCTTCAACATTTGTTTCAAATGTAAAAACTTACAAACGATGCAAGTATAAATATGCTAGTAAATTATTGCCTTTCCAGGAAATAAAAATCATTAACAATGTTCAATTGCAAAAAGAAATCAATTTGTATAATCAAATTGTAACTATTAATTTAATATAGAGTACATAGAGAAAAATACCATTTATAAGAAGAATTTTTTTTAAAAAAAAGGAATAATTGTTCCACAGTGGACCTCATAACTGTGAGCTACAGTTCAATGAAGGACATGACACCTTGATCACCACCCACCCTCCTAATTTATACACCATGCCAGCATGAGTCTATACAAGTATAGTTTGTATCGTGCGCTTTACAGAAGTGGCAGAACTCGAACTAAATGCTGCTAGGTTTCATAATTTTCAAACTTAAGAAATCCACCCATGCCATTTAAAAGTTTATGTACAATCTGTAAATGATTGACTGAGAATAAAGACAGATTTATTTCTGCCCTAAGCTAAGTGATGTAACTGGGAACTGTATGACAAACAACTGTCTTGAGATATTTTTGCCACCACGAAAATAATTACTTCAAGGCAAACAGCTAGCAGAAGACTCGAATATATGGGAGCCAGTCGTGATATACAGATTTTAAAATGCTATTGCGTGCAAAATACAACTAGTGTTTGATGGATTCGGAAACAGAAGACAGATAACCAACGGAGTAATGCGATTTTCTATCACGAATCACGGTTTAATTATTTGTAATTATTCTTGATGCAATATAATCTTTAAAGAATGTGGAACATATAACCAACCTCAAAACATCACAGAGGAAGTTCATCACGTTTTAGTAAAAGAAAGCATAATAGCTATTGGAGACATATGGAGTTCTCGGTTTTTGGAAGAAATTATGCAAGATTAGAAGGATCCCATTCAAAAAATCAATTTCTAAATTTAAGTCTTAAAAAATAGTGTATATTTTTCAGAATCTAAAATTATTTTTCACTTATGTGTTCTTTGATAAAATAATCTTACGATATGATAAGTTAAATTTATAAAAATGTAAACGAACGGCCACGCCACTTTTAAAAGAATTTTTTTAAAAAATGTTACTTTTGTGTCTGATATATGTAATTTGTTTTTATTTTAAAGGAACAATAATATGTTTTCACTTTTTAGGCCTAACTTTTAAGAAAAAAAATAGTTATGCAGGAGAAAAAGAAAATAAAATATCATATAATATTAGTAAAACTTCAAAATTTTCAAATTCAAATCTTCAATATTTACGATATTTCCTTGAAAAAAAAAACCATAAAAATTTATTTAACTGTGTTTGTCTATTGTATTTTACATACGTGCAATTTTTTCCTTTAGATTCAAGAAATGGCTTTACTAAAAATGGTTGCAAAATAAAAATAGGTTTAACAAAAATATGTTCATGTTCAGATATAACAAAGGAAAAAAAAACATTCAAATTTAAAACTATTTTTGTAACTATATATAATGCATAATGTTTCATTATTAAGTATATAAAAAATAGATAGGAAAATGTTAATCAAATATGTAATACGTGAAAACATTGCTGGTTTATTTTTTTAATTTTTTCTCCAAGGCATAACTTTTTGTCTTTCGATGCACTTAAAATAAAAAAGTATCGCACTATATGGTTCTAATATTTTTTTATATTTCTATACAGGATGTCTGTACATAGAGTGATTTCAAATTTTTTAATCTAAATATTACCTATTTTCTTTTTTTAAAAAAACGTAGTTTTTTTTTATATATATATAAAAAAAAGGGTGGAAAAAAATTAAAATTTTAAAGGTTTATAATATTTTAAAGAAAATGTACTGACACTTTATAAAAAGAAGTGTTACACTATATTTTATGTTTTATATTATATATGTGTAAAAAACATTTTACATATTTTAAAGATACTGCCTTAAAAATTGGTACCAAAACATAAGTTATGAGATGAGAAAGAAAATTCAAATTCAGATCAAGCAAGAAGAAAAATTTTTGCACTAAAATTTTCTTTTTTAGTTCTGCAGAAAGATAAAAAATATCTTAATTAAGAACACACACACAAAACAATCTAAGCTCAATTGGAAATTTTAAAAGATGTATGTCTCATAAACGAAGATTCTTAATTTTCGCATTTTACTCTTTCGAGCATGTCCTGGTACCCTTGGTGGAGCTAGATTCAGAATACAATGAATACATTTTAAATCCTATTTCAGCGAATGTATAGAAGAATCTGGTAGGTCCTAGTGGCCGTATAGATCTGTTTGAGGATCGTTATATTCGAGGTTTTTATCAACCATTTCCAGCTATAGCACCTAGTAAGAAAAATTAGGGAAATAACGATTAGGGGCTGTGGGTAGCCTAGTATTTAGAGCATCGGACTCCAGATCAGAAATACCCGATGCCACCAAATAACCTCCGAGTACACACGGTGTACGTTCTCGTTAAATCAATGGGTCTGAAAGTCTTGTAAGGTGAATCACGAGTGCAGGGGACTGGAGAATATTTCCCTCCAGTTCAGTTCCATGCCTAAATTGGGGAGGTGGAGTTACGTGGTGGCGCCATCTATCATCCATTCGGGGAATTTCGCCGAGCTAATTCGTACTGTCACATGTATGGTGCTCAAGGCCAAGGCAAACGACAGGCGTACATCAAGCCCCTTGCCACTATGAATTTCGTGGGCCTCAATTTGACTCCGTCAGACAAGTGGCAGAAGAAACAACAACAAGAAAACCATAATCAGCACATGTATAACAGCGTTCCCGTAATGAATGACGTCGAGCTAGTGAAATGTACCTGACAGGTGAGAGGAGTTGTGTTTATCGCTGAGTGACGGTTTTATTTTAGCATTGACATTCATCAAGTGCGAGAACATCGACGTGTTAGCATATCTAATATCTTCGCTAGATCTATACAAAAATTTAACATGACATTAAGCCATCGCTTGTGTGGGCACGATAATCTATCACTGCTAGTCCACTTTAAAGATACTAGGATTCACCAAAAACATATGGATAGCCTACTACAGCTACTACCATTATCATCCTATAGAACGCATTCACTGTTATTTACTTGCAGCATAATACTGTCCGTACATTGTACGCATCAACCAATAAGGAAATAATGTCCTTCCTTAAACATTAGTTTTTACTGGTTTTTTGGTCCTTCAATAAACATTTGTACACGGTTGGTCGTAACGCATTCTCTGCGACTGTATTCCTCGAAGGATGAATTGTGACAAATGATTGAAAGAGCATGACTGTCCATCCCTCAAAATATCTTGAGAATCACGGTGAGTCTTCAAATTACTAATCGCATGGTTTCGTCTTTTTTCATTGTGTTGAATTCAACATAATTTATGGTTGATGCTTATAGAAAGAGTGAAATATATGAGTATAATTAAACTTCTATATGGCTATAATATTTTATTTCGTTTTCATTGAATATAATTTTAATTAAATTTATTTTTTCAAGTAATATAAGTATTCTTGTTGCCTGTAAATTATGTAAATATATTAGCACTAGAGTTTTTGAGAACATGAGATGTTTATGATATATTTAATTGCAGACGTAGAAAAATATCACAAATATTCAAGAAAATAATTAAGAATATTTTTAATCCTATGGAAAAATTCCTTATCATCTTACTATTTTGATTGCACAAAATATTAATTGAATATTTTGTTTTTATAAACCTCATCGTAAGAGTTCTTTTGGCTTAATTATGCGAAAACTGAATCAATAGGATGAATGAAAAGCAGCGAAAATTCGATAATTTTGTGGTTCAGTAATATCCATTAGTCTTCCATAATTACTTTTCTTTAGCCTCATTTAATGAAGACATTTTGAAAGAAATTATTGAAAAAGCGATATATTTAAGAGGTACTAAAATTGATTCAGGCATTTTGAAGTATAGAAATTGACTGAAGCTTTTATAATTTAAGTGGAAGAATAGGTAATGCATTTTTTAATTTTATTCTCAAATTATTTGACTTTAATTAAATTAAAACCTTACACTTTTTACTCAGTTCTCATTTAGAAAGTATGCATCAATGCGGTGTACCCAATGATATTTAACATAACTTATTTAAATGTCCCCATTTTCATGAATTAATTACAAAAAAACAATCATACATATTGTATGATCCAAAAAAATTATACACTTCACATTGTTCTTAATTTTTTACGTAAAAGCTCATCTTGGATATGTTTTTTTTTAATAAATTACAAAATTTTCATCATTAGTATATTGCTAAATATTTTTTATCAGATAAATATTTTGGCCAAAAACTAATTAATATATTCATAAGGATATTATTAACACAATTTTTTCCAATTTGTTTTAGATTTCTTTTATTGTATTCCATTCTGTAAGACATAATAACCCTATTTATTTTCTAAGACGTATAAGAGGAAAAATTACCAGCACAACAATTGCGATCAGTTATAAGCTGTTTTCAATAAAACAATTTTCCAAGTCTTAATTTTTTGTCTATCAACTTAAGAGATTAGAATTCCAAAATTACGCTAAAATATTGGTAAAATTCTTATATGTTGTGCATTTCTAAAGCCTTAATGCACATATCAGTTGAAAAGTCGGATAAAATACGGATTTTGTTCAAACTAATCTGAGATAAAATAATGATTTTCTGTATATTATTTAAAATTATTTGTTACAAATCAGTTAAGCAGTTGTAGCTAGAATTCTGATTTCCTTGGTTTTTCCATACCCGAGAATATAACTGTCATTCCCGGTATGTATATTACCGGAGATATATCAAAATTTCAAAAAATTTAAAAACCAGTTATTTTTAAATAAATTCAATAATCATTATTTAAAATAAGGATACATATAAATTCCAAAATTAATACTTTTTTATATATATAATGAGCTAAAAATCTAAAAAAATATATAATAAATTTATTATTTATTTTTAAAATAGGATTTCAGAAAGCATAAGCAATTTATACTTTCATCACTCAGCTTAGTTTTAATCTTTGTGACGAATAATCCGGCAGAAGAAAATGCTCTCTCGGATTCAACTGACGTTGGAGGAATTATTTTTTAAAGTCTCACTTAGTTTTATAATGTCTGGTGATGGATTTTCAGTTGAGTTGAACAACTGCATCTCTTGTTTCAGGATTTTGTTGAAACTAGTACATTTTTTGGTTGAATAATAAAGCTTTTGTTTTAGAGTAAACTGTTTTCTCTAATTTTTCGTCCACGGCCAGATGTTTTTCCTCCAAAATCTCCATGCTCTTTTTTTCTGAGTGCGAAGAGTTGGATATTGATTCCTCTTCTTTGCAGAAAAGCCTTGTTTCTATCATTCTGGTCTAAACAATTTTTACCAAGTAATCACGAAATATAGACAAAAACTGCAGCTGCTTCGGATTTTCTCCCAAAATTCAGGTATTGCATTAATCCTATAAATTAACGTTGCGTCTCTTATTAATTTTTCGGATTAGAAAATATTTCATATATTTCGCAAATTCTGATATTTGTTCGTTCAATTCTCCAATAAGGAAAACAAATACATCTTTTGCAGTTAGCCAAGTTGCATTTCGAGTGCATAGTTTTTCTAAACCAATTTTTACTGGCTTCAAAGCCTGCTACAATCGAAGCCACATTTTCAAACTTTACATTGTGCATCATTTGTTCTTTAATGTCAATTAATGC
Source organism: Trichonephila inaurata madagascariensis (assembly GCA_019973955.1). Taxonomy (NCBI): domain Eukaryota; kingdom Metazoa; phylum Arthropoda; class Arachnida; order Araneae; family Nephilidae; genus Trichonephila; species Trichonephila inaurata. Next base: position 349,536 of record BMAV01001119.1, read on the forward strand.
TTTTAAAATTACTGACTTATTTCTAAAAATCTTCAAGCATTGACTACAAACTATTCCAGCGTGTTTTGGTATCCAAACAAACCATCTTTTCACAGCCAAACTCTTCTTCAACATATTTTTTGTAAAATAGCATTCTTGAGAGGTGATTTTCTGAATATTTTGACTACATTCTTAAACTCCGTGTGACTGTCGGGAAATCACGGGATCGAAGTATAATTCCCGGAAATAGAAAAAGTACATAAATCTTATGATTCCCCGGGAAAGAACCAACAAACCATCTTTTCACAGCCAAACTCTTCTTCAACATATTTTTGTAAAATAGCATTCTTGAGAGGTGATTTTCTGAATATTTTGACTACATTCTTAAGCTCCGTGTGACTGTCGGGAAATCCCGGGATCGAAGTATAATTCCCGGGAATAGAAAAAGTACATAAATCTTATGATTCCCCGGGAAAGAACCAACAAACCATCTTTTCACAGCCAAACTCTTCTTCAACATATTTTTGTAAAATAGCATTCTTGAGAGATGATTTTCTGAATACTTTGACTACATTCATAAGCTCCGTGTGACTGCCGGGAAATCCCGGGATCAAAGTATAATTCCCGGGAATAGAAAAAGTACAGAAATCTTATGATTCCCCGGGAAACAAACCCTTGTTGTAGCGAACATAAGTTCAAGTCAGTGTGACTGGCAACTGAAGGAAGATACATCTTTAAAACACAACAAACTTTATTTCCATTAACTCCAAATATAAAAAGGTTGGTAATTAATGATAAGAATGAATTAGCCATAATTAATAATAATTATTATATAAAATGTACTTATCGAAAGTATATGAAGAGATCCAATTTCACGGATTACCCGCTCTGGACACTGACAACAAGGCTCCAATCCCTATGCCGAGATATGCTTATAATCCAAAATACAATTAACAGGCATATAACTCAAACTAACACTTACAATATCGTACTCTCTTCTACCTTCTTCGAACTCGATTCGCTTAATTTTAAATACGTCACGTATACATATCTCATTTTACGTAACTCTCAAATCCTTCGCTTAAAGAGATTCTCAAATCAAACAATTCACCAAAAGAGTTTCCTTTTGAGTATCAGTGAAAAGACTCAAGTGAGTGAGTGTCTTATTAACTTCTCACGATAAAGCAGTATGAGGTCTATTGGTGATCGTCCTTGTAATTTTGAACCATGATCAAGTTTCGAAGATGATAGGTGAACTTCCTCTTTTGATTTCGACATCAAGGCAACAGAAGGACTTTGACCTTTGACAGATTTAGCATGCATCGGTTTCCTTTGCAATGCTAGTGTTCGCTAGCTCTAATCTCGAATTCACAACACCTCAATCATGAAATCATGAACTTGATTACTAGGCTACAGCTGTCACCATTGAAAGTCCCGAAGAGAACCATTATACAATTAAATATGCCAATATTACTGAATTTTTTCTGTAGTATTGTTATGAATTTTGTGTAAATCATTTTTAAAATAGTGTAAATAATTTATAACTTGATGTGTAATACGCTTATTTTACTTTATAGTGCAGTACTTCTCAAACTTTCAATAGTTGCGACCCAATATTCAATCATAGTTTTCATTGCGGGGGGGGGGGGGGGGGGGGGGGGGGGGGGGGGGGGGG
>BMAV01001120.1:12594-48139 GCA_019973955.1 Trichonephila inaurata madagascariensis
ATTTGGAATTGCGTATTAATACTTATTTATCCTTTCCAAAAATATAGCTATACACAGTATATTAAAAGCATAGTTCTGTATTGCATTTTAAGAAAAACAAATATCAATTTCAAATATAATGTCGATTTATGTAGTTACCTTCTCCTCTTAATAGTTATATTTGTAACAAAAATAAACATATTTCATAATTTAATTCTTTCTTTAATTTGATCTCAGTTTCAAATAAACAAAGAAAAAAAAAGAAATACGTGAGTAGTTTAAAATAAAAAAAAAATCATAGCTTTTTCTTTCGTTATTGTATGCGTATGTGTGTGCATCACTTTTTTCTACTCTATAGACACAACAACAAATATCACATCTTCGGTGATGTGTGTTTACATGATTTTATTTGAATACACTTTAGCTTTTGCGGTAATACATAAAAAAATCAAAAATATAGCAAGAAGACGAGAACAATTTTCAAATATGAAAATATTACCTACGTTAGAAGATCACAGATACAATATCTTATGTTATCTAATTTAAGATGAGTTTCCTATTATCAAATTAATTATCTTTCATATAAACGAGGTGATCCGCCTTTTAGTTATAAAGGTATCCGACTACGTTCGGAACCATGATTTTGCAAAAGAGTATAAAAGGATAATATTTATGGTATTTAGTGTCACTTAGATTAGAAAATGTATATAAAATTGTTTTAAGAATATTATTACAATAAAAAATTATTTAAGTACAATATTTTGACAAAAAATGAACATAGAATAACCCATTTTCAAAATATTCTCCTTTCGGGAAAACTGCTTCTATTATAATAATATTTTGCCGGTATATAGCTCAGACCTCTGTACAGAGGCTCAACTAGAACTTCTGAATTATATAACTTAGAAGTGGGTTTTTCCATGTCTTACGACAACAGAGGGGAGAAATTTTAAGATAAAAACGCCGATAAAATTATTTCAAATAGCTGTAACTCTGAAAATAATGTGAATTTTTCAAAAATCATAGTTGAGCCTCTGTACAGAGGTCTGAGCTATATACAGGCAAAATAATATTAGAATAGAAGCATTTTTCACAAAAGAAGATTTTGAAAAAAATATTATTCTAAGTTCATTTTTTGCCGAAATATTGTATTTAAATAATTGTTTTTGTCAAAATGTCCATAAAACAATTTTATATATATATTCTAATCTAAGTGACCCTAAATATAATGAAAATTATCCATTTATGTGCCTTTTTAAAATCACGGTTTCGAACGTAGTCGTATACCTTAAAGGCAATAGTCATAATAGGCAATGGTATCTGCCAGAAACTATAGACCACAAATTAAAGCCATATAATTAAAATATTGAATATGAAAGACTCAAAAGCGCTTTCGAAAAACAATTTGTTGATTTTAGAGTCAAATTTATACGTAATTTTCTAAATCTGTTCGGTTTTTAAATTGACTACAATCAACAAATTAGTTGCTTCCATTTCAATTGGCGCATGAGCTGTAGAAAAGAGAGAGTTTGTTATATCCAATGCAGAAGTTTTAACTTCACTATGAGTTTTAACAACTATTAATAAATATTTTTATAAAAAATAATTTTATTAATAAATGTATTGCAACTATTAATAAATATAGATGTATACATATAGTAAAAAAAAATGTTGGAATATCTTTTGGAAATTCCTTAAAGTGACGACGATGTAAATTTACTGCAGCAGCATCTGGTAGCTTTAATTAACATTGATGGAACTACTTATTATCAATTTAAATTATTAAAACAATATGTTTGTCATTAATCTTGTCAAATTTATAGCACGGCTTCCAAAGTATTATGAATAATTTATAATTATCTAGAGAAAACTCAGAAAATGGCTCTTACAAGTGTATAGACTGTCTTAAATTAGGCATTTGCATGTTTCCTTATGAAACAGATTGTTTTTAATATACTCTTCTCGGGATTATGGCATTTCGCATCGAATAACAATTGTCACCATGTTCCTGCATACAAAACTTTGAGATAATATCTTTATTTTGTTTCTTAACTCAATATATTTCCTAAGTTTATTATATCTTATTATTTTATTTATTAGCGAGCACTAGCGATGATCTGTTTTTGAACACATATATCTTATTTTTTTTTAAATTAGAGTTTATATTAAATGACCTCCTAGATGTGTTCTTGCTGTAAAAATTAAAGCATACTTTAAAGAGAGCAACTTTATAACAATCTAAATTTTTTGTACGTATCACAAACTTTATGTTATCAAAACTATTTAATATGAAACAGAATTACTTTGTACTGAATATATTCATCACTATTTTTCATGCTAAAATTCAAGTTATATTATACTACCAGCAGTACATAATCAAAACGTGGAATTTAGTTTTCCTATCTAATAAATAAAAAGCATAAGGAATGGGTATACACTATCCGTAAATATTATATTTATTTTTTATTTGAGGAAACTTCTTTACTCGTGTGTTACATCATTTCGTATAAAAGAGTATTTATTAAAACGTTTTTCAAATATGTATGAATTTCCTATTTGAAAACTATTTTATATATTCATAGTATTCGTCATCTTAAAAATGGCATGTGTTATTCATATATTTAATATATTCTTGAATTGAGAATTATTCAATTCCTACTATTAGCTCTCTCTCTATATATATTTATCTTGTACAAATTTTCAATCATTAATAAAATGCTTTCCATTCATTCGATCAAGTTCAAATAAATCTTTTTAAAATTTGTACTGGATGACGCTTGATGTCAATACAGATTTTTCAAACATTAGTTCATTAATTAAATTTTATTTTTTAATTTTAAATTTATTCTGCATTATTTCCGTGGTAGTCACAGTTAGCTGCAACAGATGGCACCAGTACGCTTTTCTAACAAAGTAGGAATTGACGTTAAAGACCTTTTTTTTATATTACTTGTTTTTTCCTTGATATTTAGTATCGGTAAATTAGTTTAAGTACATTTAGTATTATTCTTCAAATGTTAAGATTATTATCTTTGTATTATAATGGTGAAGCCATGTGGCTGAATGGTAGAGTTACGCACTTCAACGCAGCAGGTCTGTGGTTCAAATCCCGGACTGAGCAAGATCGACTCAGCCTTACATTCCTTCAGGGGGTCGATAAATGATTATCAAGCTTGCTTGGGAACCAAACACTTGAGGTTTTTCGTATCAGATTGACCACCTGACCGGAACATCTGCTAATGCATCTCAGTGCCCAAGGTCATGAATACTGAAATGAGCACCGTAGGCCTTGGCTCCTCGTGGGCTGTTGCGCCACTGAATTTAGTTTTAGTTTTTTATTATAATGGTAATTTATTCTTACTTTAATTTCGTTTCCTTGCTGCTCAATAATATAAGCAAATACAAAGCCAGATTGGCAAACCATAAAACTATGTTTAGTCTTGCAATCTAAAGCAATGCTAAGCAAGCTAGTTTCTAAAGCAATGAGTTAACTATTGCATTACTGAGACTACCTTATATTTGACTTATACTGTCTTGTTATATTTCTATTTATTACTTTGTTTTTTCAATTTAGTATATGATTATAAATATATATGTATTCAATATAAATACTGTTTTATTTTTTTCAATATCGATGTTGCAAAGAAATTTATACTTTAAAAATGGGCTTTTTATGACCTAATTTTTTCCAAATAAATCTTACAAGAAAGAAATACGTGTAGTAACCTATTTTTGGATGCAATTTCCCGTAAAGGAAAATCAATACTTGCGACCCAATGTTCAATCATTATTTTCATCGCGCCCCCCTCCATACAATAACAATGCTTTAAATTCAATAAAGCAAAACTTTGACGCTAGACCTACAATACGACTTGAATATCTTAAGTACCCCTAGCATATATAAACGTCTCGATCAGCCAAAGCGTTAATTGCCTTGGACGTATATATACGTCTTTCCAAAGTACAATCTTTTCTGTGAACTGCTACCCATAAAATAATTCCGACGGCTTTAGAATTCAATAAAATTCATAATTCTTTGAATCTCTAAAGGAAAAATTCAAAACTAATTTAATTACTCTTTGATGTTTCCTTGTAATTAATTACTTTGTTGTTAATTCACGGTGATAAATACTGACAACAGATTACATAGAAGAACATGAATAATTTCTGATATTTTTATTCGATTAGATATATAAGTTTCCAATGATTGAAAGATCTAAATAATTCGAAATTTATTAATCTATTAGTTACCAAGTCAATGTTTGAAGATTTTGGAATTTTACATATTTATTCCTTTTTATAATACATAAATATAAAAAAACATAATTTGAAAAAGCCAAACATTTAAAAAAAAAGGCAGTTAATGGGTTAAAAATTTGAATGTATCATCCATCAGTAGTTGACATAAATATCAAATATAATTAGTAGAATCCATCAAAAATGAAAATTAATACTTCGTAGTAATTCAGATCTGTTTTGAAAATTAAAAAATGAAACAGAAAGGAAGATTTTTCAGATATTTGTACGATTATAGAGATTTAATAATGCGTTTCCATTAAGAAAGATTTCGTTTGAAATATTTTTAGTTAACACTGTAAAGAGACACCAATTTCATTTATAGAGGAAAAAGAACGAACGCTGTTACGGAAAAGATAATGCTCTTTCCAAGAAATTCCGAACAACTTTTAAGCCAACCACAGCCACATTTCAATCACGTTTGAAAATAAAGTTATTATCACAACTATATATTTCCTTTCGCCAGTATAAACTCGAAATTTCTAAAACCAAAATCTCATTTCACCCTTCAGAGCAGAACCGGTCACACAGATACCAAAACATTACACGAAATCACGTATTAGGTCAAATAATCCTGTGATTTCATTTCCAATCGATCGCAAAAATGATCATCTACTGCACCAGAAACAACAAAATCCTTTTCTCGATGGCTGAAACGGAAACACATTTCCAAAAGGGAAGAGATAAAAAAGAAAATTATGAAGAAAAGGAAAACAAAATGTTAAGCACCAATTCGGAGAAAGAGAAACCAGACCACTTGTTGAGAAGCAAGAAATATCAATCCCGTTGGCGCCATTACGCCGCTTCCACAAATCCAGAAGCAGTAGCAAATAACAACAACAAAAAAATAAAGATTCTGAGCCTCGGAAATTGATGATCGTCCATTGCGCTGCCTCTTTCTCAGAAGCACTTTCTCAGCTGGAAGGTTTCCTCTTTCGAAGCAACAGGCATCAAACATTCAGATGTTGCTCTGAATCACGTTGGGGTTTAATATGGCTACTACAGCAAAATGGTTGCTTCGTAGTAGCGTGGAATTGATAGAACGTGAGAGGTTAACACAAGCTTTGAGCTAATTCCCCTAGAAAAATATAAAAAGAACACTATTCTTAAGCCTATTTTTGCTGTTGCCAATTTCCAAAAGAACAAAGCCTGTTGCGAATATGAGAACTTACGGGATTTTGTTCTTTTCGAAAAAGAATGGCTGTGTTGGGAAAATTTCGAATTGGAATCACGTGAATCACTTAAATTTCAAAAGGCGGATGACACTTTAGTTCTAGCTAGGAAAATATGGCTTGGAATGCTTGAATTTACTGCACTTCTGGGAGATTATATTGCAATTTTCAAGTTGCGTTCTGAGAGGGAGTTTGCTTTTAAAACGGATAAAGCATTGTTTTTCCCAAGTCGTTACCAAATCTGGGAATGGCTTTTGAAAGAGCTTTTGCACTTCCTGAAGTACTTCGATATAAAAATTTAGGGCGGACATTGTGAAATAATGACAGTCAAGAGATTTTTACTGTTGGCATTACTCGTGATTTAGGTTTACATTTTGCACTCAAATTTCTCTCTGTTATATGATAGAGCTATAGCATTACTTAAAATATTGAATTACGTTTGAAAATAAGGGATAATAAATAATATTTGAGGCGAAAATAATAATAATTTTAATTTTAAAATTAAATTCTTCTGATGCTTTTAATAATTAAGTAAATATTCAATACATTGCTGTTGTACCTTACTTTCTGTGCTCTTTCATACAATAGAATATTGCCGTAAAAGTTAATAAGAATAATATATATATATATATATGTATGACATGTTTTGGAGCCAGAAATCAGACTTAGTTTTTTAAAAAGGTCTTTATTCAAGAATTTGTACATCTCTTCTGACGCTAATAGCAGAGAGAAAAAAGCACGCCACGGTGTGTTTTAAGTGGCTTAACACTTAAAACACAGATGTGATAAGTATCGCGGATTTTATGAGTGTACTTGAAAGTTAATGCTGACATATAGGGCTATTAAATGTAAAGATCTATACTTGGAAATGTTTATTGGATAGGCCATATGTTTCGAAGAAATAAATGGGTGATTAATGTGATACTTGAAGTGGAATGAAAAATAAGAGTTAAGTGCTAGATAGGGAATTTAATTTTTAGTATAATTTAATTATCCTTACATATATATATATATATATATATATTCATGATGTTGTATGGATTATATGGATATATTGATATATTATGGATTATATGGATATATTGATATATTATGGATTATATGGATATATTGATATATTATGGATTATATGGATATTATGATATATATATATATTCATGATGTTGTGTATGGATATATACTGTTTATATGTATATATATAGTCTATATCTATCCTAACATTAAGCGTTTGAATGTATTGAAAAACAATCTGAAAAACGCACTTTTAGAGGATCTTTATTCAACAAAATAAACATGCTTGCAAATTTCAAGTTTATCTTTAATAGTTCAAAAATGGAATTTTAGTCATCAATTATAGCCTCGACATCTCTTTTGATAGTCGATTTTAGTTTGACCAGCTCGTTGCGGATTTTAATGAAACAAAAGAAACATGCAGGCCAAAATTTAATAATTGTAGGTCTATTAATGCCCCTGGAAGTCAATTTTCACAAACCCTCCCTTGTGGAAGATCTCTATATCATGAAAGGAACATGTCTAGCAAATTTGACGTAGGTAAGTCTAATAGTTCGAAAACGGAAACATTCATCTTTAATGTCCTTTAAGCCCTCGCAATGCCCCCTTGGGTTCGATTTTCCCAACATTTGTTCTTAATTGATCTCTACTCCATGAAAGAAACATGCCTAGAAAATTTCAAGTCTGTAAGTCTAATAGAATTGGAAATATCGTGATGAGTGAGTGAGTTGCCTTTCTCTTTTATATGTATAGACTAGAATGAACTGTTTGTTTTCCTAAATTATTTTTATCATTTTAAAAAGCAACACTACCATTTTAAGCTCTAATTAATTCTTCTATGACAATTTGTAGACTACTGTAATCATATTAATTAACAAAAATTTAATTTTTTTAAAAAAATTTCAATAAAGATATGAATGAGTTATTCTGCATTAAATCATAAGTAAATTTTCTACTTTGTGTAATAATTTTCGTACTTTAGCCTCCAAACACAATTATTGTTTTAAATAGAGTATCAAAAGGCATTAACCTAGAACCTGGGTGTAAATTAGTGTATTCAATAATAATACATTTCGATACACTCCTGCAGTATATTATACATCACTTAATATTTATTCGCAAATATGTGTAGATATTCATCTATCACTGAAACCAAATTTATAAACAAGTGACCAACTAATTAACAGCTTTATTGCCAAAGATTTTTTGATTTTTTTAATTACAAGTTATTATTTAAGTACAGAAATAATTTACTTTTAATTACACACTAATACACTTCAATTGCATAATAATTTTTTTGACATATATTCTTGAAAGAGATTACGAAATAGATTTAGTGTAAGAGACATGCAAAGGGTAATAGAAAGACAATATTGAGTTACTGGTTTAAGCTTTCCATTCTATTCCATAAAGATAGTTTGTAAATGGTTGTAGGTTATAAAAACGTTGAGTGAAATAGATTTACGCGATATATTTTTTATCTAAAAGAGTTCATTTATTGTTAGAACGTTGCAAAACACCGGTAAAGAAACATTGAGGGTTATATCAGACTCCAAATTAAATGCCTTGATCTATATGGCTACTTAGATTGATTTATGTTATGGTCATGATATACTGTTGTGTTTTATGGCTGTGTAACATCATGTAACCGAAAAAGTAAAATAAAGTTATTTTGTCTTGTTAAGCAAGAGAGAGATTCCTTTAACGTCACATTTAGTTTTGCTTTCGCTTCCCATTGAAAGTAATTCTCTTGCGTTACATTAAACGTCATGAATAATTCATATTCCTTTTTAAGCTTTGATAATTTTAATTATCGGCTAAATTAGGCTTTTTTTATTGAGTTGTATAAATTAATTTAAATTATGAAAAAATGTTAATTTGTTTTAATTTTTGAACAATTGATTCTTTTAAAAAACTTGTAGTATCTCTTCCGTTGGGGATACCCTCTCTCCACTATCCACGTGACCTACCCCTAAGGGATTAAAGGATGCACCACTAAACTCAGTCATAATAAAATCAGTTTATTATGATCTTAATTTATATGTAATACAACAGCAATATTATTCTAGGAGGATATTGATCAGGAGTGAGTAGACGCTAAACGTATTACTGATAATCAGCGCAATTAATAACTGAATCTGTATTTATATATTAATTCCTAACTTAATAGTTTCCACCCTATTCTTATAGTTTAGATGAACTATCTTACCGCTATTTCCTGGGTAAACAGCTACGGTCCGTAAACGTTCAATTCCCAGAATTAAGACTCCTCTTCTAGACTTGATCTCACTAAACTTAGCGATCACTTCTAGCATTATTTCTCCACTTAGCGATCTTCGCGAAAGCTAACCTTCCAATATATACGATTCCTAATTTGCACAAACACGTTCTCTTCTTGAGTTGGTTGGAAAGAATTGCCATTCTGGCCCCAAAGAATCCCAAGAAGACAGACAAATAGTGGAAGTCGTGATAAAGTCCCGTCAGAAACTATCAAAACTTTCTTTTGTTTTTAGATATTTAAAGACTTCCTCAACAAAAATATTAGGGTTGGGAAATGGAACCCGACCTTATCTTTCAAACAAATAAGTCAAAGTGATCCTATAAAGAAATGTGAACCAAAAGTGAGATCAATAATAAAAATAAATTGAATTATTCCCAGATTTTGATAGATAAATACTTATGCGTTGTAGGTAGGGATTGCAATACCGGTATACCGGGATACCGAATACCGGTATTTTGAGCCATTTGTACAATTTTGTAATACCGGTATTCACAAGTTTAAATACCGTTTTTTCGGTATTTACTAGAAATCTCTCTCCCTCTCTTTTAAAATTGTCTCCATTTTATGTTCAGGGATCGCTAACATAGCAAAATAGTTTGCGTTTTTGTTTGTGTGTCTCCCTAACCGGCAAAATTAATTAGATTGGGGATATAAAGTTGCACATTGTACAATCAAGAGAAGTGATAAAATATGAGAATCATCTAAAGGGTGGGCCAAAACTATCCTATTATAGCTCAAAGGGATATTGCACACAAGCAGGATTCATAGTCTAATATTCGTATATGTGAAAACAAGGTTGTGGTTGTGAACGAAGTGTGTAATATTTCGATATATTTTAAATTGTTGAGTTTGTTGTTCACATTGCATGTGTGAATATCATATTTTAGGGTTCAAAATGTTTTTCAGATTCATTATATATATACTCATAAATAATAACCCATAATAATGAATGAGAAAAACTTTAAAGGACATAAAAAATGATTTTTAATAATACTTTGGTTTGGTTTCATTATTCATATGATGAAAAGAGTATGATGGCACAGTGTAAATAAGATGTTCCTTATCTTTTTTGTGATTCTTTATATACTGTTATAATTTATAAGTTACAAATTATTTTTGTGATATTTACACTCTCTAGTAAAGCAACTAGCAAATAATAATAAAAAAACACCTGTGTTTTCTTTCATTTTCTAAAATTTCTACTACCGGTATTAAAACCGGTATCCCGATATTAAGATCTAAAAAATACCGAATACCGGTACTGGATTTTTGGTACGGTATTGCAATCCCTATTTGTAGGATTCAAAAGTCCCGGACTGAGTCTATAGCTTAAGACATATTACCAATTGAACTGCTGAAACACATTCTCTTTCGAAATAAGACTCTTGAGTAACAACACACTTTTGCCATGGCTTATAAAGATCATCGAAACATTTCTTGGACCCATTTTTAGCCACGTCCGTTAATTCAGCCTGAGATGCATATTTAACTTTATTTGCAGAGTAGTCTTCGTTTAACATGCGAGGAACGACATGTTGATACCCCCTAAACATGTTTAGATCCTTAGCCAGCATCCATTAACAAGTGGCCGAGGATATCCCCACTGATTCTGCCATTGTTTGAAGCCTGTTGTTACGAACCGCCACAGAAACCTTTTTCGGTGTTTTCAGCAGTGTGGAAGTCTAGAGCATTTGTCGTCCAAGACATTCTCCCTGTCTTCTCTGAAACTTCGATGACACTCAAAAGTTGCGTTCGCGATAATGTCTCACAGACTTACACATGCTTCAAAATTTCTTAAGTCTTCGTAGCACTTTTTTCCAATAGAACAAAAAATTTAATATTCGTTATCTGTTCAACATACGTAATTTCTTTCAATCGCGAACGTCTATATCAGGGGTACTCAACCTTTTTTTCTGCTGGGCCACATGCATATATCAGCCATTTCACGCGGGCCGCAACATAAGGATAAATGGGGGAGGGGGAGGAGAAATGCTTTAAGATCAAGATAACATTGGAAATTTAAAGTGGGGAAAATTGATCATAACATTATAATTCCTGTTTTGCTTTTTTTGAATTATTATTTTTGTTACTAACACACTAAATTAAAAGCATTTAAGAAATACTCCTTCTCTCCTTCTTAATTTATGCATCAGTAAACGGTTTCATATGATTATTAATAATATAACAATCTTCATGGGATGTCTTTGTTACGACTGTGATATTACCACTGACAAAGCACTTTGTTGCTGTTGCAAGGATTAGTCAAGAAAAAGACTGTTTATCACCTCTTGAAAGAGATCTTCGTGGAAAAGTGTCATTGAATGATTCCTGTTTATTGGTTATTTAAAATACAGCATTTTCTCTCTCGTGACAAATCAAAAAATTACTTATCCACGTTTGTTTTTCACTACAAAATGGTCAACTTCCCAATCGTCTTGAAACGATATATTTTCTTCGAATATTTTTCGCTTGCAAGATATGAAAGTTAAATAAAAATTAACTCCACCCACTGTTCATTCCACTGTTGTCTGCTATTATTAACCGTAACTGTTCCAAATAGAAAAAGAATATCAATTCTTACCCGTACGATACCGACAACAAAAAACAAAATTGATATATTATATTTCTTGCCAAAGAATTTCCCCCAAATATTTTATACAATTTTCTTAAATAAGTGAATTTCTCAGACCGATGGGCCATGGCCAGGCCACTTAAAAAGGCTCGGCTGGCCACATGCGGCCCGCGGGCCACAGGTTGAGTATCGCTGATTTAAATGCATCCGCCTACAAAATACGACGCCGTGGTGAGCTACTGACTACGTTATTTGGAACAAACTTTTTTTAGAAAAGTGGGAAAAGGCAATAACACAGATATGTTATCATATTCGCTCTACTGTAAAAAAATTCCATGTGATAGGCTCAGCCAGGGAATTTTTGAATCCTACCTAGTATGAAGTCATTTCTCTCACTGTATTTTATTAAAAGTTTACATAAAAAACTTGTGGTGAGTTCGATGTACAAACTCAGAGGTTTACGTTACATTGTACTCAAACTGCTGAGCATGAACGTTCAATATTTAATGCAATCCTTCGGTAACAAGAAAATCTCGTGCTTTAAATTGTTTTCGGAGTTGGATTTTTTTATCATGTATGATTATAACTCCCTTAAGTGATATCATGAAAATGAAATTTGTAGATAAGCTATTTAATGTAAGCAAATGACCTTTCTTAGTTTTTTTGAATAATCTTGCAAGCATTAATCTAGACAAATTCAATGTATTTATATTTTTATATTTTCTAAAAAAAATTTACTTAAAAAGTTGATTTATGCAGTCTACTATATTTTGCACAGTTAAATAGAACTTGGAATGAATCTCCTGTTTTATTGAAATGTCATCTGTAAGTACATTCTGATACATCAGAAAGAAATTGGATGACATTACGGAATTATACTTTTTGTCCACTGATATTTCCCATATTATATTTTCAGAAAAATATCACTTACCGTAAAATCTAGCGTAGAACGCGCACCTATACTTTTAAACGTCAATTTTTAGTTTTTAGATACATTCTCTGTATAATGCGCACCCCTTTCTTTACGAAAAATTCTGAAATGTGCATGCGCAATGCTCTTATGTTTTGAAATCATTTATTCGAGATATTATTCCAAGCTTTCGAAAAAAATAGAGTATGCTATAGTACAACCCTGTAAGTTCATAAGGTATGTCATTACTTTTAAAGAAACCGTATTTCGATATACATAGAAGTCTAATTTTTTTTCTGTGTGTGTGTGCGCTCGTTTTTATTTCTTTGTTAAAGGTGATATTTTTATACTCGGCGTATATAACGCGCACTCTTAAATTTGGATATTCGTTTTTATATTAAGACCGTGCGTTATACCCCGGATTTTACAGTATATTCTATTCATCTAAAATAGTATATTTACCTATATCCTCTATATACATATGTACTGTATTTATTTATCTATATAATATATCCATTTGTATATCATTCTGTATAACCTAGCTATTTATTGGGTTGTACGGAAAGTAATTTCATTTTTTCCGTGAAAATTAATTTTCATGCAGTGAATAAATGTTTTATTAAATTATATATTGCCTAATCTGGTCCAATACCTTTTGTCATCTTTCTGGGAGAAGCTTGATTCCACGTTCTTAAAATTTTTGTTCTTTGCTGGCAAAAAATGGATTCAGGTTATTTTGACCTTCTCACTTGAAGTAAGCATTTTACCACCTAAAAAGTTTGGAGGGACCGAAACAATTAATAATCGAAAGATGCCAAATCTGGAGAATATGGTGGGTGGGATAGTATATCCTATTCAAGTTGTAAAAGTTTTTGGCGAGTTACTAAATTTGTATGAGTTCTCGCATTATCTTGGTGGAACACTTCACCTTTTCCTTTGATCAATTCTGGCCTTTTTTGTTTAAATGAATTATTCAATTTTAAAGCTTATGACAGTACACTTCAGAAATAATCATTGTGTTTTCCGCTAAAATCTCAAAGGAAAAAAAAAGATTCCTTTCAAATTTCACCAAACATATTGTATCACCTTTTTTTTTAAAATTAGTATTGCCTTTCGAAATGCTTTGAGCCGGTTTATCTTTTTTACTCCATGATTTCTTACGTTTGACATTGTTATTGAAAAACCATTTCTCCTCCCCAGTGATGATGCGCTTCAAAAATGGGTCATTTTTTTTATGTCTGAGAAGCAAACCACAGACATCAACCCGACGACACAAATTTCTTTCCGTGAGAACATGAGGATTCCATATGTCGAGCTTTGAAGTTAAATCTAAACCTTTCAAGTAGTTATAAACATTTGAATTCGATAAATTTAATCTTTTAGTGATTTCACGAGTAGTTATTCGCCTGTTTGCATCAAATAATGTATTTATAATGTCTTAATCAACTTCAACTGGCCTTCCAGAACGTGGTGCATCTTCAATATCAAAAATTGCCGGATCGAAATTTTACATACCAAATTTGGCATAGGAGTACTGTTAACACATTTTCTCCATACACGTCAGCTAATTCTTTTCTTACATCAACTGCATTTTTACTTTTTCAAGACGAAAAAAGGTAAAATAGGCCGAAACTGCTGTTTTTCACCCTCCATATTTGAAAGGACACCAACCGAAAACTGTTTTCTTAGAATCAATTGGATTTTTTTCAGAAATAAGCCTTGCTGTAGCAGCTCTCAAAACATAGTAGGTTTATGCGGCTTAAATAGAAAGTTGGATGTGAAAAAATACAATTAAATCCTCCTTCGGGAAAAAAAAGTACTTTCTGAAGAACCCAATGGATATAATCTATCTACCAATATAATATATATTATTTTTCAATAGTTTATTTATCTACACACACACACATCTGTTGTCTTTTAATATGTAATCTATCTGCCTATGCATAATCTATCTATTCTATATTATGCGAACTTATCTTGAAGTTTTTTAATTGATAGGCAAGCAAACTCATGTTCCAAAACTCTCATTCCCCGCCACCTGAGAAAGAGATAGAGAACTTGGTTTTATTTTTTCTTCAACTTATCCCTATTTAAACATATTTAATACGTCTCTTAACCGTATTGGACAGACGACATGGAATTTTTTAAAATTTATGAATCTACTACCAAATAAATATGTAAACCGAACATATATTCTGTCCTATCTTAAGAACGTATACCTTTAAAACCTCCCGTACAGAGACATAAAATTAAATGCTTACATCAATAGTTCCAGAAAGCGGCATTTATTCGAATCAAAACATTCTTTTTTACTACTTGATAACCCACGGCATCTGTTTCCACTTGGTCGAATTCCCTACATCAAGGCAAAATCTTCTTTCAAAATCACGCAATCGTTTCCCTCCCACATAAGCCCCTGCCTCCAAAGGAAAAAGAAGCGTTTTATAAACTTTATTTCCAACGACCTAATCATTTTCTCTCTGACCATCCAGCATAACCCATCATGTTTTACTGTTGTACCGTTAACTCGAAAACCGTTAGAAGAAGGCGGTTCGGCTTTTCAAGCATGACGCCATTCATTGAACTTAATACTTGAAGAGATCCATGTCTTACAGGGTTTCCATGGTTTATCGTTAAACATAAAAGCCCCCTCTGTCATAATGACAGCGAATAAGCCATCACAGCCTAAAGGCGAAAGGCGTAAAAGAGTTATGTTGACAACGGTTGGGCAAATCGAAGATCATAAAACAGCTCCAGTCGGAATGGTCTCAAGGAAAATGTCTTGTTAGGTCAGTTGGAATAAGCCGCGGAAGAAAAAGACGTGTGAAATTTTAGCGGTTGATTTTTAATAGCTTCGGTTTAAAGCTGTGTTTTAGTGATCAGTGTGAGATGTGTTTGGTTCGATGATGTTTTTGAAGCTATTAATGTGGTATTCAAAGTCAAATTTTATCGTTTTCAGCTTGTTGAGATGTAATTAAGAATATCTTAAAGTATCCAACTACGTTCGGAACCGTGATTTTAAAAAAAGTGCATAAATGGATCATTTTCATGATATTTAGTGTCACTAAGCTTAGAATACATGTATAAAATTGTTTTAAGGACATTTTGACAAAAAAAATTATTTAAATACAATATTTCGGCACAAAATGAACTTAGAATTTCTTTTCGTAGAATTTTCACTTCTCCTTTTGTGAAAAATCTATTATAACAATATTTTGCCGGTATATAGCTCAGACTTCTGTACAGAGGCTCAACTATGATTTTTGAAAATTCACATTATTTTCAGAGTTACCACCAATTGAAATAATTATCGGCGTTTTTTCCTTAACATTTCTTCCCTCTGTTGTCGTAAAACATGTATAAACTCACTTCTAAGTTGTATATTTCAAAAATTCTGCTTGAGCCTCTGTACAGAGGTCTGAGCTTAGACAGGCAAAATATTATTATAATAGAAGAATTTTTCACAAAAGGAGAATATTTTGAAAATGGGTCTATGTTCATTTTTTGTCAAAATATTGTACTTAAATAATTTTTTATTGTAATACTCTTCTTAAACCAATTTTATGTATATTTTCTAATCTAAGTGACACTAAATATCATAAATATTATCCATTTATACGCTTTTGCAAAATCACGGTTCCAAACGTAGTCGGATGCCTTAATGAAAACAATGTTGCTTATTTATATAATATTTTAATAGTCCCTTTTGTATACTCTTTAGTAAGAACACTATCTATTCATTTTTAAATTAAGGATTTTCAAAGTGGCGTTGAACGAGAAACTTTATTTGGTTTTCTTTTTAATTATCTCTCAGAAATAAGAAAGAAAAATCTTTGTCTTTCGATGACGTTGCCTTAAAGGTAAACTCAGGTGTTAATAAAAGATATTTTATGAAAGAAAAGATATTCGCAAAGCTTTTACAGCTGCAAAAGTTATTAATTCGAGTGTTATATCAATTAACGCTAGCTAGAGGGAAATACTGGCATTCAGATTAAAACTAATATACCGTTTAAATATAGTCTAGAGCAGAGGTAGCCAAAGTGGTAGTCCGCGAGAAAATTTCGCTAGTCCCCAGAAAAATATGGAATGTAATATTCATCACTTTAAGCTATGTTTTAAGATGCATTGAAACATAATTCGATTCATTAGTTTTCCGCGATCGTCTAATATGTACTTTTTGAAACATCAAAATTTTAGATTACAAATACTGAATAAAGAGTTAAATTAAAGTTTCAGTATTGGAACATCGTCTCTGTATTTAAAAAAAAAGTATAATTACAGAGTACATCTGTTATTCTGAAAATTAATTAACAAAAATTAATGAATGTTAAACGCTTGGAATAAAATAGTGATTTTCTAAAGTCTGAATACTATGTGCTCTTTTAGTTTTAAACATAATAACATGAAACATTATTTTATTAGGGAAAAAATACAGTTTATTTTTTGGAATTTTCTCTCATCTCATTATTTAAAATATTTAACTCGCTGTATGGCCCTACGCTGCACGGGCTTTCTCTGTCCCTCATGACGCCAGTATTTCTGTGTGTGTGTGCATGTGAACGAAAGTGATAGGAGTGATTTCTATAAATATGTTATTAATAATCAGTTTCTATTTCTAACCTGCTTGGCCAAGCGTTGCACGGGCTTTCTCGTTTAAAATTTTCCCCTTCCCTTCTTAATATCAGCACTTCCAGATGTATGTGTGATTTCTTTCAATAAAATATTCCTTTTCGAAATTTCTTTGACTTCTTTCCCCGTCGTACATGTTTCTTTCCCCTCCGCTTAGCCCGGCGTTGCACGGGCTTTTATCGAGTGTATAACTTATCCCCATGGGAGTTTCCTCTTTCTCTCCTGACGCCAGTACTTTCTGTGTGGATGTGTGTACGCGCACGATATGAGTGATTTCTATAATTATGTCATTAAAATTCCCTTTTTCGAACTTTGTTCCACTTGTTTTCCTTGTCAGACACGTTTCGTTCCCCTCCATCTAGCCCAGGGTTGCATGAACATTTTATAAGGCATAACATATTGCAATGGAAATTTCCTTTCCCTCTCGGAGTCAGCAATTCCTGGTGTGTGTGTAATTTCTATATTAATGTCATTACAACTCCCATTTTTCGAAATTCTTTCCACTTTTTTTCATTGTTAGACAGGTTTCATTTCTTTCTCTCTGTAGCCCGATGTTACAAAGGATTTTTGAGTGTAAAACTATCCCCCTTCCCCGAGATAAGATTTTTCTTCAACTTTCAATCAATGACTTTTTAAAAACAATACTGATTTAGTTAAAAATAATTATGAATTTAAAGTCATACAAGTAATATTAAAAAAAATTATAAGTCAATTCCTACCTAGATGAACAAAGAAAAATTTTATTTTAGCTACTTTTTATTAAATAGTTACAATTAATATAAATATGTATATACATATGATAGAATCACAACATTAAGTGGTCATTAATTTTTAGTAATTATCATTAAAGTATCGTTTTGTCATCCAAAACAATCGTGTATATAAAATTTCAGTTCAACTGAATGCTTTAAAACGTGAGAAAAAAAACTTTTTCAAGTTTAGACACAAGTCGCCAAAAGGGTCGCTAAGTCGCCAAAAAGAATGCCAACGTGGCTGTATTTGTAATTCCTTGAATAATTAGTTTCAATTAATTAATTTTTATTACTTATAATTAAATTATTGTATTGTCATCCAAAATAATCATGTATATAAAATTTCAGCTCAATTAAGCGCTTTAATATGTATTTTATTAACGATTGAAAATTCCACCAAGATAAATAAATAAATAAACAAATAAATACATAGAGATTGTAAGCTAATAGTAGGAATTGAAAAAAGGAAGCGATTCCGATGCTAAGAGTAAAACAAAAACAAACAAAAAAAGAAAAAAACTTTCATTATTTTTTTAACAATAGTTAGTTTCTAAGATTCAAAAATAATAAAATAGATTTTTTTTTTTTGAAAATTTAACATTTCATAATTAAAATTATTCGCTTTTTTAAATAATAGAACACTCTTTTCTGCATTGTTTTTAAAAAATATATGGGCTTACACAAATCCCCACACAACATCTCGAAGAAATACAAATATCTCAGAAACAAACATTCCCAAACAGTTTGTCTGTCTTTGAATGTCAGAAAACCCAACAAAGAAAGAAA
Organism: Trichonephila inaurata madagascariensis; assembly: GCA_019973955.1. NCBI lineage: Eukaryota > Metazoa > Arthropoda > Arachnida > Araneae > Nephilidae > Trichonephila > Trichonephila inaurata. Next base: position 30,983 of record BMAV01001120.1, read on the forward strand.
TTCGATGGACAGCACGCAAGCAGTCGTAAATGCACTTAGTAACTAGTAGTGTAGGAGGAGTTTGGACTGGGATTTGCAGTGCCGCAAAGACTTCAGCAAAACCAGTTTCTTTTTTTTTTTTTCAGAGGAATTTTCGTTCTTTCGTTTTGTATTGTGACTACTTTATTCTTCTATTTATGTTTCGTTCATGATTTGTTTACAAAAGTATCAACATGATACAAGTAGTACATGATACATTTTAAGTTATTTTCTTACATTTATTTCAAATTTTATGTATGAATCAGTAGCATTAGGAAAAATAATTTTTTTTTTAATAGGGAGACCGAAAAATAATGTCATTTTTGCGTATGTCAATGCTGCTTTACCGTTTATGAGTTCATTGCGTAGTTGAAAGTCGTGCCAGAGATATTTCAACGTTAAAGTGACTTGTTTAGTTGAGAAAACCTAAGCCTTAAATTTTCTTTCCCCATTTTGAGTGAAATGGCTAGCCAAATACCAGAAGAGATTCATATCCGCAATTGCATGCTTTTGGAGTTTCACAAGGGTAGTAATGCAACAGTTGTTACCAAAAACATTAGCGATGTTTATGCAAGTGCCCTAGATATTCATAATTGCCAAAGGTGGCTTTCCATGTTCAGATCCGGTAATTTCGATCTTTCCGATTCACATCGATCAGGAAGACCAACAACTATAGACAATGTCGTTATGAAGGACGCAAGTGGAAGCAAATCCGTGTCAGACAATCGAAGAACTGTCAAATGCTCTCAACCAATTTTGGTTGACCATCCAAGAACATTTGCAACAGATTGGTAAAACAAGCAGAGCAGGTGTTTGGGTTCCGCATATATCTGTCTGAAGAAAACAGAGCTAACCGATCTACGACATGCTACTTATTGCTTCAACGGTACAATACAGAACCGTTTTTTGATCGCTTCATCACTGAAGATGAAAAATGGGTCCTGTATGATAATCCAAAACGCAAAAGACAGTGGCTCTCTCCGAAAGAACCACAACGAAAGACTGCTAAGCCAGGTTTACATAAAAAAAGCCGCTTTTGTGTGTTTGATGGGGTATTCGAGGAATCGTCCATTTTTAAATGTTTAAACCTGGAGAAACTGTTAATGAAGACCTTTATTGTGTGAACAATTCGATGGCCTTTATCAATCATTAATTGAAAAGTATCCAGCTATTATCTATATAAAAGGCATTATTTTGCAACACGATAATGCAAGACCGCACTGCGCAAGAAAAACGCTGGAAAAAATTAATGGATTGGGTGGGAGGTATTGCCTCACCCACCATACTCGCCTGACATTGCACCAACGGATTTCCATTTATTCCGTTCAATGCAACACTTCTTAAAAAACTAAAAAATTTCAAAATTTGGATGATATGAAAAAGGCCATCTCCAGATATTTTACTGAAAACCCAATTGATTTTTATCGATCCGGCATGGAAAATTTGCATACTAGATGGCAAAAAGTTGTTACCAACGAGGGTTATTACATCATTGACTAAAAAGAAAAACTTGTAAGAAACTTACTGTAAGAAAACGACATAATTTTCCGGTCCCCCTAATAGAAAAAATAATGTGGTATTTGATAATACTGTAATGAACCTAATCAGCTATTGTAGTTGCAACAGTCTGTAAGTGTTTTCACAATATGTGTGTGTTTAATAAGAATAAGTTTTATTATTTTTTACACCTTATTTGTTGTTAACTTATATGCAGTTGCAAAAATTTAATCAAATAAAATTCTTGTTCTTAAATTAATTTTGTTTTACACTTAATAATTAAATTAAAACGCAGACATTTTTGAGTTATGATGCCCATAAATGTTTATAAGTGTAGAAGCATCAGTTGTAAAATTTTCACAGAATTTAGAATAAATTATTCTCAGAATACAATATAATGGAATTGAGTAAGACGCAGAAAATTTAGAATTTTTATATAAAGTTTGCATTAAAAATGTTATAATAATGTAAATGAGAATGAGTAAAAGTTTTGAAAGAAATGTAGATGCAAATTTTCATGTGCAGTTTATTTTATATGTTTCTTAAAGGACGGGTACCATTTGAGAAAACTTACTTATTTTATATATTCTCAATACATTTATCATAATATACAATTCTACATGCATTAATCTCATGTAAACATTGCTTAACATTTAGATGATGTTAATATGATTTTAAATGTAAATTAAAGAAGCTAAGTAACTCTATTAATAAAGATAATTATCAAATGTTATCAAAAATAACTATGTGTCCATATTATTCATTCTTTATAATGATTTATTTAAAAATATCCAGTAAATGTGTGTGTGCATGCGTGGTATACGGTGACCGAAAAATACTGAAATCGATTCCTGATTCAGCAATAAAGACTTCCTAGGCAAGATAAGAAAATTCGATGTACTTTTACATAATTGATTCTCAAGTCCTGATGCCCTATACGTATAAGGCAGTGATCCGCAACCCCCGGTACATGGATCAAATGGTGCCGTGCCACCTAAAGAACATTAAACTATTGCCATTTTCTTTAAAGTGGTACAATTCTCTAGGATTTGCGCAACTTTCCACGGAAATCACTTAATATTCCATGTTAAATCACTTTTATTCATTTTGGATGTAACTATATTTTATTCTGAAGGCATATTTATATAAATGCAACTAAATTAAAATTGTTAAATTAAATCAATCTATAATATAAACAATCAACGTGTCCCACCCTCAGCGGGCTGCGGTAAAATTATCAAACGTTGACCGGTCAGCAGGGATAAAAAATTTGCGGAGTATTGGTATAAGGAACGAAAAGTACTAAGTGTAGCATTATCATGTCCATTTAACCGTGGTTTAAAATCCCGAGATTCATTGGCGATTGCCCAGGATTGATCTATAGTAACAGTAATTCAAACCATCTGAAGTGTAACGCCAACTTTTAAAAACTTCCTTTTTTAGCTTTATTTAGTTCTATAATTATAAGGGGAAAATAATTATTCTTTCGTCTTAGAAATTCAAGTACCGTCCTTTTTAAATCAACAGGTGAAAATGTTCAATATTATCAAAAGTTTATAATCCTGGAACTTAGATATCAATAACTTTAAAACAGAATACAGTTATACAATAACATACCCAGCAAAGCGGAGTGTGGTAACAACTAGTATCAAACAATAACAAAATATCAGAATCTTGATCTTTTTGGAACATGTGTGCTTCAATCTAATCCCTTGTGGATACACAATGTAACATAATAGAAGCTTAGAAACGCGCTTTCACATTTCTTGCTTAACTGCAAATCCGCAATCAACGAAATGAAGACAATTCTCTTGGGATTTCTTCTTCTCCCCTTAAGAAACATTCTATTCGAAAGAGCAATACTTTTATCTTATTAAGAAAATCAATAGGAAATCGCAACAGGTTATATGGAATCTGGAATCAGCAGATTCGAAAGAGTGCTTCTGCAAATTGAAAATCCGAAGAATAATTACTTAAATGCCCTAAGGAACCATTTCAATTATGATTATGGACATTTGCACATTAAGTTTAATCATTAATGTTAAAGAAAATTTCATATAGTTAAGAATTTATGTTTTATACATAGTTAATATTGTCTTTAAGAGAAAAAAACTCAGAGTATTTCGTAAGCTGTTGCTTAATTTTTGAGCAATGACTATATTTTCGTCAAATCTGGCGTAGGTATTTGCTTGTTGATAATTAAAAATGCAAGAATGAATATTTGTTGAAGTATCATTATTATTATCATTATCATTATGAGAAATCTTTATACTACGACATTAGTTGAATATGTGTTGTTGTTGTTGTTTTGCTTGTGATTAACTTTTAAAATCAATTAACATTTAAATATTTAACACCCACTGTTTAAGTTTCATTCATTAATTATTCACTTGAAATGCGAACAAACATTAAAATCGTATTCTAGGCGTCATTGTTCATACACTTTTCCCAATGTTTACCCTGAATGACTCTGTTTCAATTTTAATGATGATTAAGCGTAGTGATCTACACGCAATTCATATTCATTATCCTCATCATCTCTCTAGTGCTTTATATTAAATTTAAATACCTTTAAAATTTTATGAGTTTGGGATCAATAAAGCAGGAATTCAAATTCAGCATTTAATGATTTGGAGCATCAGGTATAAAATTCATTCTACTTATTGATAGCTCAAAGGCATTATTCATTGTATAGGTAAATGGTATTTAATCTCTGATGAACAAAGATTTGCTTATTCCGATGTACTAGACTACAAAAATTTCAGTTTTGTAATGATCAATTTTATGAAATAGAGTTTAATTCAAAGTCTATTTCATAAGTTTTTTTTTTTTTTTTTGAAAAGCTATATTAAAATGTTTTATGTTCGTAACTTACAAGAATTATGCGTGCATCTCTCTCTTTATATCACTTTCTTTATCTCTCTCCTGTTTTTCTCTGTCTTTCATTTTGTTTCTCCTCTCCTCTTTCTTTCCTCGCTTTCTCTCTCTGTGTGTCTTCCCCTATGGGTGTTTCTCTTTCCCTCTCTATCTGGGCTTCAATCTCTCCTTTTCTTTCTCTGTGTGTGTCTCTCTCCTCTGTCTTTCTTACTGTGTGTGTGTCTCTCTCTCTTTTCTGTCTTTCTTTCTGTGTGTGTATATCTTTCTCTCTATCTTTCTGTATTTCCCTCTGTGTGTCTGTACGTCTCTCTTTCCCTCTCTCTGTACCTTTCTCTTTTTTTCTCTGTCACTCTGCGTGTGTGTGTCTCTCTTCTCTCTCTTTCTGTGTGTGTCTCTCTCTTCTCTCTCTTTCTTTCTGTGTGTGTATCTCTTTTTCACTCTGTGTGTCTCTTTGTCTCTCTCTTTTCTGTCTTTCTTTCTGTGTGTGTATATCTTTCTCTCTATCTCTTTCTGTATTTCCCTCTGTGTGTCTGTATGTCTCTCTTTCCCTGTCTCTGCCCTTCACTCACTCTCTCTGTGCCTCGCTCCTTTTCTCTCTGTCACTCTGTGTGTGTGTCTTCTCTGTCTTTTTTTCTGTGTGTGTCTCTCTCTCGTCTGTCTTTCTTTCTCTATGTGTGTCTCTCTGTGTAAGTGTGTGTTTCTATGCGTGAGTCTTTCTCTATGAGAGAGTGTGTCCCTCTCAGTTTGTATATATATATTTCTCTTTATATCTTCCTCTGTATATATCTCTATATATACACTTTAAGTGAAAAAGAGGGAAAAATATAATACTTTATTTGAAGCGGTCATCACATCTTGTCCCTCAAATTGTCTTATAATGATACATTCTTGAAAGAGTTTGAAATATCAGTTGCTATTCTTTGGTATTCCCTAAAAACAGAATACTGCCGTTTCTAGCATCAATCATAAGATTAGATCCATTTCAGGAACTGAATTGTAGCTATCACGAAGAATAACTGGGGAGTTAGATTCTGATTATAGTCCCTGTGTAAGGGTTTGTTCGTAATGGTGTTGCCTTACATTTCAAAAGAAACAAAATGCCTAACCTGGCCCATAAAGTGTGGACTAAGATTTTAAATAAACTCTGTTGATTAACATACTGATTATATGTTCTTAGATTCGTTTTTATGTTATTAGCTATTTTTCTACATTTGAAAGTAAAATGAATTTAACTAAAAAAAAAAACACTCAAATATATTTTCAGGAAAATACATTACAGCAAGTGCCTTTTTTCTCAATTCAGAAAAAAAAATTACTTTTTGATTTCTTCTATAGATTGTACCTTAATTTCTAAAATATACGTTTTTAAATATGGTTTCTAATTCAAGATTTTGAAAAACGCATTAAGTATTTAAGAATTCATTTTAATAACTGAGTGTAAGTGTCGTGGGGGGAGGGTAACTGTAATAAATATGATATAAATTACCATTTGTTTTTTTCATATTATTATTTGGAATGAGAGAAAGGAGAACGGTTTTAATATTACCACTAGAACGTCCGGGATTTCAACTACCCTTAAACGTCCACTGACGCTCAGTCATCAAAATGAATTCTTATACAATATATAAAATAATTGCAGGACTACTGTTCAGCAGGGTTTCGTTTTAAGATTTTTTAATATTATTTCATGTAATTATCATATATTATGACCCTTTATATCATAAAAAACTTTTGTTCACATTACGTTTTATAAAGCTTGTTGGACCACTGATTTGTAGCAAAACAATTTGAGTCGCAAATCTGCCAGAAACATTACTATTATGTAGTATCTATTATGTTCCATCCTTAGAGACATAGGCATCAGGATTTACTGGAATATTAACAATTACATTTACACTTTCTTCAGATTCTTCACAGTTACTTTCACTCAATCTTATGCCTTCATCAGAATCTAAATTAGAGCTAGGCAGCTAAAAAAAAAAAAAAAAAAAAAAACCACCATCCGATTCATCCTCAGAAAGCTCTCGCAACAAATTAACAATTTCATCATGGCTTAGACCAGTGACATTCAACCTGCTCCCCACCAAGCCTTTTTAATTGGCCCGATCATGGCTCATTGTTTTGAGAAATTCACTTACTTAAGAACATTGTATGAAAAATTAGGTGGGAAATTCATTGTCAAGAAATCAAATATATCAATTTTGCTTTTTGCTGTCGGTGTCATACGGGTACGAATTGATATTCTTTTTCTATTTGGAACACTTACTGTTAGTGAAAAAAGAAAACAGTAGATTAGAGACAATTTTATGGGTGGAACTAATTTTTAACTATCCTTCATATCTTGCAAGCGAAAAATATTCGAAGAAAATATATCATTTCAAAACGATTGGGAGGTTGACTATTTTGTAGTGAAAAACAAACATGGATCAGTAATTGTTTGATTTGTCACGAAAATGATGTATTTAAAAAATACAAATAAACAGGAATCATTCAATGATACTTTTCCTGGAACATCTCTTTCAAGAGGTGATAAATAGGTTTCCTTGAATAATCTTCGCAACAAAGTGCCTTGTCAGTGGTAATAACACAACGGTAACAAAAAGTACCGTTTACTGATGCAGAAATTGTAAAGGAGTGTTTCTTAAATGCTTCTAATTTACTGTTAGAGACAAAAATAAAAAAATAATAATTTAAAAAGCGAAACAGGAGTTGTAATATTTTGATCAATTTTCCACATTTTAAATTTCCATTGTTATCTTAGTCTTAAAAGCATTTTTATCCCCCCCCCTCCATTTATTCTTATGTTGCGGCCCGCGTGAAATATCTAACACATACATGCTGTCCGCGTGAAATAGCTGACTTATGTATGCAGCCCAGCAGAAAAAAAGGTTGAGTACTCCTGGCTTAGACCATTTCTGCGGATCATCATTTCAAGGTACCTGCTCTTCACAAGGTTTGAAAATCGAATGAAACTTTTTTATGAGCAAATAAGCAAATGTTATGTAACGAAACACTTAGAAACAAAGATTTTTGTATATAACTGACTCATTTCCTCTGCAAACGCAATAACCCTGCATTCAAGGTCAAAACATGTGCGACAGACTTTTGGGAAGTTTGTTTTACTAATAGTATCAACTTAGTGGACTATATTTTGTTGAACAACAGCTTTTTATAATGATAAATTGTTTTGGTGTCGAAATGACATCAGCGGATGTTCTAGGTATATTTAGTAGGAAAATAATTTCTAATCAACCTAAAATCACAAAACATTTTCTGTGTTATCACTAGGGAAAATTATTAAAAGTCATGAAAAATTTTCAAATTCCCTGCAAAAATGTGGGAATGAGAACAAAGTAAACAAGTTCCGGTGTCCAATCGACACCGACGAACGTTCTACAGTTAACATTTAAGTATCATTATTCTTAAATTTCCATCAGGATATGCAACCGCAATGATTGCTTTAGCAAAAATTATTAAACTAATCAAATTTTTAATAAAGTTGAAAAAAGGGACAACTTTATTAAATCAACAGCAGAGTTCCCTTTTTCAATTACTCTAAGTCTGACCTACTTGTTGATAAGTGACTGACATTCACTGATTACAAAAAAAAAACTCTTCACTTTTTTTCTATCACTTCTTTCTCTAAGTTATTTCTCAAAAGAGGTGAGAAAACAGTGCTAGCTAATTAACAGTCGAGTTTCTTTGATCATTAAAAAGCCCTTTAAATTTCCAGTTTGTTTTAAATTTTCCACCAACAGGAAATCCTGCAAAAAGTTCGCTTTCAACCTTTATTAGCTGTGCCTCTAAGATTCGTGGCTTGTAAGCAACCAACAAGAAAAGGTACCTGATTACGAACGAGATACACCTCGATGTCATTACCCAGTAATGAGAATTTAATCAAAATGAAGGTGAAAGATCGTAAAAAACGGGGACGAACGGCGATTAAAATGGATAAATGAGTATGAATTAAAAGTTGGGGAGAAATAACGATCGTCCGCAAATGAATCCTCATTACCTTTCGCTGGTTGAACAAAAACGTTAATTGGAGAAGAAGCGGATATATATGAAAAAAGGTCATCCAATTATAGAAGTTCAGTTTCGGTTAATTAAGCTTCTTACGTGGGTCAATACTTCTCAAAAACAACGATTTCGAGAACCGTTCATCGAAGAAAACAATGTTATCTAAAATTCTGTGGATTAGTGATTAGGTTTCTCAGAAGTCTATCAACTAGTAAACAAAATTTAAAAGATAAATAGCCTGATTCGATTAACGTTACGTTTTTGTTACGATAATAAGATTAGGAGCTTTGCATGAGAAATATTCTTTGTGGAACACCTGGATGTGTATTTTTTCTGTTTCTTAAGCACTCATTTATGTTATTATATTTCTGGAATTCGGACAGGTGAACGAATACGAATGAACGAATTCTTTCACCATTTTGTGTGATTAAAGAATTCATAACGAATTCTAAAAGAATACATGGATTTGGGAATGTAGTATAATAAGCAATTAAAACTGTGTTGTATTGTAAAATATTTTATTTTTAAAATTATTTTCTTTTATATTAACAAAATTTTAATTTATCATTTAAATTTTGCAATAGCTACAGATATTTTTTTAAGTTGGAAAAACTTTTGTTCCGTGTTATTATTGTCTGCATTCATTCAAAAATTCATGCAACTCTAGGCATTAATAAAGAAAAAGGATATTTATATATTAATTGAAGTCAACGGCAACAAAAAATGGTCTATAATTAAGATTTTACTGAATTATCTGTTTCGTGGTAAGATTCTAGTTAGCTGTCAAAAAATTAAAAACAAATGATGGACTTAATAAATCCTAATCGAGTTAAATCTTGATGTAGATTGATATTAGTCTTTTTAGAATATCGTTAATGAAATAATAAGAACATTTCTTTTCAAGTGTAAATATGTTTTCATAAATGAATACTTTTTAACTGAAATTCCATGTTTAACACTTTGGTTTGCTTATAATTTGAATTTAATTAAGATTATTCGATAATTATTTCAATGTAACATAAAATTATAAGCAATTAAATTGGTATTTAATAATAAATTATACTTTTTGTGTGTGAGATAGTATTTTTCAACGACACCAAAAACGCAGACAAACATTCTGAATATTTTTAAAGTAAATTTAGAGAAGTAAGAAAATCATAAAATGGCGGACTCAGATACGGAACATCGAAGGCATATCTTAAAAAGAAATAAATTTTATGTAAGGACGGACTGTTCGCATTTTTGTTGCAACTATTGAATGGGAGTATAAGAATTGATCCAGAATATTCCAGCCACTGACATACCAGCAGAATCAGATTTTCAGGATTTCAGATCCAGTGGCGCTTACTTTAAAATCCCATAAAGAGCTTTCTTTAGAAATAAACTACATAAAAATTCATGCTTTAAAGTATACTCGTAATACACTGAAAAAGCTTGCTTTTAAATGATTCTTTTGAGACACTGTATACAAGTACCACTGGCGCAAGAGAGAAGAACTTGAAACAGCTTGTCGTTATTTATATTGATTGAATAAATTATTTTATATATTTCTCTCTATTTTAAACGAAAAGTGTAGTTGAAATATCTTGCATGAAACATACTATTGCTTAAGGACAAATTGATTGAATCTAACTTAGTTCCAAAACTAAAAAGTAGGTCACTTTTAAATTTTATGAAAACTTTTACATGAATATATGCAAATATAAACTCAAAATCCAACTAAGATATTTGAAGCACAACTATGTATAAAAAATAATAATTCGATAGGTTAAATGTTTTGGAATTACAAAAAAAAACAATTATTGCTTCAATATTTTTCTATTGTTTTGCTCAATTTAATGGGCTTAGCTTTGAGTCGAATAAAGTGAAATATGATTCAAAGATGGAAATTAATCTCATTTTATTATTATTTTTTTGGTTTAACAAATTTTATTATAATTTTTGGTGGGCTTATAAAAATTGTTGCTCAGTTGTAGTAAAATCATTAATACATTTTAATAACGTCTCCACTCAGAATTTCTCCTATAGCTCAATAACTGATAAATGTTTCAATAAGTTTTAGTACTTGTCACAGACAGAAAAATTTTCGAAACACAATGTTAGAATAAATATAACTGAAACTAAAAAAATGAATGTAACTGTTCACTTTTTTAATTTTTATTTCTTCTTAAAATCATTTTTAATAATTTTTATACAGAAAGATGAGATTTAATTATTACTTCTATTGCTCCGGAAAATTATCCAATCAAGCTATAAAAATGCCAAAAATAATTTACATTAAAATAAAATTTATAAAATGTATTATTTTAATTGAAAAACTACAAAATTTAACAAATGATTACATTAAATTGAAACTGTTAGACAAAAATTGTTACAAAAAATAGTTTTAGCTCTTACATTTTGAAACATATTATTTAACTAAATCTCATCTAGTTTAACAACTGAAGCGTAATGTGTATTCTACCGTTTTCCAGATAAATTTAAATAAGCAATTTATTCGAATACAAAAAACGGAAAGAGATTCTTTCCATAAAGAATTAAATAAAAAGTAAATCACTTTACCTTTCTTCGAGCAGTGTAATTAAGATTTTTTTAAAAAATTTAAACATGTTTAAATTGTTATTTTTATTTAACATAACCAATTTAACACATTGTTATTTTGAAGTACAGTTAACTTTTATTCTTGAAGAAGATTTCATCATGTCTCGGTAAAGAAAAAATTGAATATTTTTAATTCTATGTAAAGCAGACATAGATCTTTTTTCCTTTTTAAAATAAACTATTGTAATAGTTGTTAAAAACATCATTAGAACAAGTTTGCAAAAAAAAAAAAAAAAAAACAAAAAACAAAAAAACAAAAAATAAAAATAAAAAAAAAAAACCAATTTCGAGGGCTAAAAAAATATGCAAATTGCAGTGTTGTTGTAACCCACCCAATGGTATATTAATATTCAGTAACCCCCCCCCCCCCCCCTAACTTTGACCAACTGTTCAAAATTCCAATTGCATGCTGGACCATTATTTGTTGATTAAAGCCATTGGCTTACATTCACGATGCATACTCAAGATTAATATTGACTAAATACCAACGACACTTCCGTTTACAATGGAGTCGGGCTGTACCTACGCTCCATGTTGAAATAGCATTGAAATATATATGTTCGACAAATCACGCTTTTACTTCAACAATGACAGTCGCCACATACTAGTTTCAGATAATTGTCTCTAATCCACACAATCGCAGCAGTGGAACACCACATCATCTGATAAGGTGTTTCATGACTTGATGTGGCATTATGTTTGACAGCTGATCATCGCTATCCCATACAGGGAAACGATCGTGGTTTAGTAATTAGCGGATGATGTACTAATAATTAAATCATAGTTGCACTAAGGAAAAGCATAGAGGTTTCATCTGGGTATGTACAACGCCTTTTACCAGCGGCATAACAGCTGTCTTCAAACGGCGTACTGCAACCAACATGTCTTGCAATGGCTTAGGTACATCCCTGACTTCCGATTCATCTTGATTTTTTACCTGTCGAACATATCTCAGATGCGACCAGTTTTCTGTTGCGTGCATTTTCACCAACTCGCTCGAAAGACGATCCTGGTAAATGTTTAAGCATGAAAAGTTGTCCAACGTTCAGGCCACAAGTGCCACGCTAATTGTGATTTTGTCCCCAGACGTTTTCAATGTATCTCAGTCCTTGATGGACATAAAACCTACTGTTCATCCGGTACTGTAGCTTACTGTATTGATTGTATCCTGGTGGAATACACTTCGAGCAGAATTTGATTCTGTTTAGCTCTGATTGTCAATTTTTATCACTTTCTGTACTCGTGGTCGAGGTACTATGTTTCCAACATCACGTAGTGTATTAAATTTTATTTTCCGTCGTATTTTAACTATTGTTTGCCATAATTTACTATTAATTATTTACGTTGGTTTAATGAACTATATTTTAATTCTTCTTCATTCTCAGATTTTTATAATTTTCTTCTATTTAATAAACCGCTAAGCTCCATTTTTTGAGATGATAAATGTGTATCACATTAGGAAAATTCAGTATCAAAGTGTGAAATGTGAATTATAAAATTAGCAAACTATACAAAATTTAGTTTTAAAAGTAAGAATAACTTATATTAATAATCAGCAATTTTTAACAATTATTTATTTGTGAATGAATCATTAATTTTGTTTCTTATGGTCTCATTATTAGCTTATCTAATTTCTCTTTCTTGTTACAAAAATACATAAAAACTAATAAAAAAATGTATATACCGTTACTAAAATGTACTATAGGAAATACCTATTTTTAATTTGATAACACATCTACAATCCCTTCAATTACACATCAAAATTCCCTTGACAAAATTTTTCTTTGAATAAATTTTTAAATAAAAAAAGATCTAGATTTACTTCAATTGTTCGACTGCAATAAAATGGATGTCAAAAATTTTTAAAAAAAATTGTGTGTGTAATATTTTTAGACTATTATGAAAATTTTGCAAAAATAATTTAATATTTTACTCCTTTTACCCACAAAAAGTATCTTAATATACTGACACGCGCACACACAAAAAGAAAATCATTTACAAAATAATTTGAAATTGCTGTAGATTTTGTATTTGCATTAAGAACAAATAAATGTATAAAGTAAATGCTGTAAAATCCGGCGTATAACGTGTACTTTTAATGCAGAAAGTAAGATGGAAAAATTAAGACATCTACGCATATAGAAATGCTATTAATTTAAAAGAAATGACATACCTCATGAACTTAAAGCGCAGTACTTCTAGAAGTATATTATTTTTCAAATGCCTGGGAAAACACCTCGAGTAAATGACTTCAAAATGTAAGAGCATTACACAAGTGCATTTCAGGTTTCTTCGTAAAAAAGCAGGTGTTCCTTATAAAGCGAATATACCTAAAGATTAAAAAATGCAGCTTGAAAGAATGGGTATGCGTTATACGCCGAACTGTACAATACATACATTTAGGTATATAATCATTAATTATCTTACATAAAAAATATAATCATTCAATTTATACATCTATACATTTTATTTCCATAAACTCTATAGGCAAATTCATATTCTTCATAAATTTATAACTTAAATTAACTAATTATGTGAAATACCTCAGCATTCTCAACCAATCGTTAATGTTTGTGGCAGGACAATAAGTACAGCTGAGTTTTTCATTGCTCCAGCATCATTACAACTGAATCTATGTTTATCGCGAGTAATTCTGTTGCAATGATTGTCGCACAGTGATCGATTACATAATCCTTTTTTTTTTCCTCTTTTCCAGAAGGAAACCCCGATGCGAAGCGGCTGTACGACGATCTCATCTCCCGGTACAACAAGCTGGTTCGACCGGTGATTAATGTTTCGGAGGCCCTTACGGTCTCCATCAAGCTCAAGCTGTCGCAACTCATCGAAGTGGTAAGGCTCCCTCATTTGCCCTAATGTCTATTTGCCGCTGCTGAGTGCTTTCCCTCATTTCCATAGGCATGCCTCCATTTAGAATATTTGCGTTATGATCTGGATGTTCACGCTGAAGCTATGAGGATAGTAAAGTTGTTCCATGGGGCAGTTTATTGCCTTGGGAAGGTAATCTCTTTGCTTGGTGGGAATGAAATGAAGGTTTGAGTAGTAGAAAGTATTTTTATTCGTAATTATAACTAATACGTGGAGTATTTAGTCGATGTAGAAGGCAATCACTTCGCGGTGATTGATCGTAAACAATTTTGGAGTTCTAAGTGTTTGTTCGAAAGTGTTTACCTCGGAATTGAAGCAAAATCAAAAACGTTTTAAGGTAGGAGAGTTAGTTATTCGCGTCTGGCGTTTGAAGTTGTAGTTCTTTTGCATGTAGAAATAAGTTGGTCACTTTCAGTTCCTTAGTGGCAGTTGATTTAAATCATATCCAAATGTTCATGAAATAATTGCGACATTTTAAATGAATCATTTTAAAATGCAATGAAGTAAATTTACAAATGTTTGATTACTAAACCGATGGTAGAACTGAAAAATATAAACCGAAAAATTTCATTCGGTTAATTATATAAACGTAGTTAATAATTGATTTAACCCCATATAAGGCAGCAGGAGGTATACTTCCCACCAACTTCATTAATTGTTAAATGTCCCATTTTCCCATCTATGATTTGTTCTGCTAGTATTTTGGCTAGTCTGGCAATAATGGATTTTTGGATTTTCAAGTCGTAAACGTAAAAGACGACCTGTTAGTTTCTTAAGCACAGAGAAAACTGTTCCAGATGAAGACTAAAGTTGATGACCATATGCCAACTTTACGAAAAACAGACTTTGGCCCTTGGGCTCGAATAATGCTGAAGAAAAGAGAGCACGATCCGTTTGTACAGATTGCAGTTTTCCACTATGTAGTGATCCTTGTTTTCTGAAATTACGAATAAATCCTTAAAATTCTAGATATAAAATAAATCTAATTTATATTTTTTTGCAGAACTTAGTATTCACAAACTATATTTATAAATATTATGTAGTGCGATATAAAAAGAAATATAATATAAAGATGTCTTACCTTTGAATAAGTCCCATTGAGAAAGGATATACTTTCCAACAAAAAATAGTCATAAAATTCAAATTAATTTTAGGTATTAAGTTAGATTAATTTCCTTTCATAAATCAATCTCAATCCCTGAAAACATTTTTACTCAACGTTCATTAAAAAAATCCTCCTATAAAATGTTGAATTATACATCTTTGAAATCAAATATTCTACAATAGTAAGTCCAATAAGTTAGCGTACGTGACGTAGTATCGATAAGTTCAGGAACTAGTGATAATTCTTCCCCTTGAATACTTTAAAATAACACAATGCACAATTATCTTCAAAATAATTCCCATGGGTGACAATACTTTTGCCATCACTCATGCAAACTATGAGATCACTACTTTAGACCATCTTTTACTATAATCTATAATTTCTCATGCAATGCTGCTTTTACTTCAGATAATGACATAAAACGATGCCAATGTTCATTAATGTTAATAATGTTTATTAATTAAAACGTTAATTAATGTTCATCAATATTCTTTTAATGAAAATTTAACAAAATTCACGTGGAGTTATGTCCGGTGTATAGGGGAAATTATGCAAATTTGAATTTTAGCTTTGGAGAAAAATTGTTCACTGATGTCTTGGTGCATTGTCATGTTGAATGCAGCTGATGTTCACTTTTCCGTATCTTAAGTCTTACGATAAATGAAGTGCATAAAATGACGTGAAAAGTCTGGATAATACTTTATGTTCGTTTTTCTGCCATCAGGAATAAATTTTAAATGAACATATCATTTAAGATAAAAATTGCTGTCATTATCATTTGCTCTTTGCTCAGGATTCCCGGCCTTCTTAATGACACTGATACCACTAGTTTATCTACGACCGTAGAGTTACAGCGCATTTTCCTTTGAATACCTAGAATCTTTATAAGTGTTTTAGCCAAACGCCTACAAAATTTAATGCTATTGAGTTGTAGTTGAATATTTGAGTTCCTTACACCGCAGAACGAAGGTGACTGATTTCAGAACGTTAATGTCTGTGCAATGAGGTAGCATGGACGAAACCATCTGAAGTAAGAATGGGAAGGATTGGTTGGGAAAACAAATGCCCAACTACTTTTGCACAAAAAGAGCAAACTTTTCCATCCTCCTCGGAACTGCACCCATGCACACAAAACAGATTTTTCAAAGTATTCCAGTATATCTTTACCTACATGTATTTTCCCCATTGGATCCTAACTCGAATATCATTAAAAAGGACAAAAATCACATTTCAAGCTCCAAATAAAGAGGAAGCACCACTAATTTTTGAAAATAGTCCATACACACTTTGTTATAATAAATGTGTCCCTGAATTTAGATTCAATTAATAATAATATTTCTATGAATTTATGTAACAATTATCCAAGATGCACAGTATTATTCTAATTCCATTTAATTTATTTTATTAATTTTTAGCTTTTTGTACTTGAATTTAGAGAACACTACAGAAAGAAGTTACGTTATACAAAGAAGTAAAACTATTTCTTTGGAAGCAGGCTATAGATCGTGGTAATGATCTAATTATTTTAATGATCATGGTCAGGAATGGTTATGGTCATGGTCACGAATGGTTGTGGTGACGAATTCATGGCTGGCGTGCCATGAGTTCGAGTGCCTAATGCTAATAAAGACCCATATTTTTGAAGGGCTGTTAAATCTACTAATTCTGAAAGTCCTCCTGTTGGCATTGTGTGGAAATTGGAGAGGGTGTTCAAGCTCAGGTGTTATCCTCGTCAATAAGCAAATTTTCAAAATTACGCAAAATTACGAGGTCCGTTGCTAATATCCTTCGGGTTACTGTATAGTAGAGGTCTTCAACCCGTGGCCCGCGGGCTACTATTGACCCGCAGAAGGCATTTTAGTGCCCTTCGTTTAAATTTGAGGCAATTTCAAATAAATAAATTATTTGCTTTTTGTCGTAAAAAACGCCATTTCTTCTGTTATTCTTGATATTTAAAACATTTCGCTGATATGTTTCATGATATCCATTTGAGATAAAATTTTCTGAAAATGACGAAGTTTTCAAAAATTTCACTCTATTTTTAATATCTTTAAATATAAAAAAAAACTGATTATGCAAAAAATCTCAGAAATATTCGGAAAAGAAGTAGACTCATCTTAACAGATTTGCAAAGTATTTTAATTTAACTTCCA
>BMAV01001120.1:53139-121997 GCA_019973955.1 Trichonephila inaurata madagascariensis
GAGGTTAAAGTCGTATTGTAGCTTCAGTGTCAAAGTATAATATTATTGAATTCAAATCATGTTATTGTATGGGGGGCGCGATGAAAATGATGATTGAATATTGGGTCGCGAATATTGAAAGTTTGAGAAGCAATGCCTTAAAAGATTCTAAATTTAGTAAATTATTATCTATATGCTCTATTTTGTAGCGCCCTTGTATAGAATTTATGTAGATATTATATATATATGCTAAAAATAAACTTTTTAAATGTCTTTAAGTTATGCAGTAACATATTTTGCGTCGAAAATAAGAATCGTGTTATATATATCTATACAGTTTGCTACAAAGGTATAACATATCGAAGCTTATGGTTGTCTTAGAAATGATTTAGATATTTTATTCAAAATCAAAAACATAATCAAAATTAAATCAGTCGATGCGTGAAGGTTTCAATAAAATATAGCAACGTACATGTAAGAAATTCATTTTGAAAAAATATAACCATTATGTAACAAAGAAGCGCTCAAAATAGTTATTTCAAAAATATAAGTCTACATGTGTGAAAAGTCTAAGATGTTGTATGACATTGCTCCCCAATTTTCTGAATAACTTTAAACACACAAGAGTTGACAGAATGAAGTAAGCATCTAAGGAAAGTTTCTGAAAAATTACCTCACACACACATTTTTTCATCATGATGCCAAATGATACTATTCGTTATTTTCGTGTACACTTGCAATTACTTATCTAAATACTACTTCTGATAAGATTTAGGTCACAGGGTAGTGTCTCGATCAAGATACAACACAGCCGGATGACATATACAATGATTGATTCTATATTTCAACATAAGTGATTACACAGTAACATACCACTTACATTTCTATGTTAAATTCGAAAGTACTATGAAAACTCCTTAAAGTATAATATAGAAGTTTCGTAGAATACGCATATCACTATTAAAGTGTCTACAAGTTTAACTATTCGAAATGTTTTATTTTGTGATCAATTTAAATTGCCCAGTTTAAGTATTATTAATTAATAAGATTAGTCACAATTCTAATAAAGTAATTAGACGATGCAAGAATTTTCTATATTAGAAATGGAAGCAACATTTCCATTTATAAGATCCGAAAATACAATGCTGACCTTTTGTTGTTATTCACATCTAAGAATTCGCATTATTTTTTATAAATATTTGATTGATCGAAAATTATATTAATACCTTCTAACAAATTGTTTTTCAATATTACATGACAAATAAATAGCATCCCAAAATTGAGTAGGTTTTTCATTATGATATAAAATTATTATATATTGTTAAGAAATCAGGTAACAAAACAAGTATTTTTTTTCTGTTTATTAAGGCTGTCTTTGTTAAAAGTACGAGAACTTTAACTAAACGCGAAGCACATTTTCAGACAGAAAAATGCCTTAATTCCATGGAAATTTGCAATATTATAACTCATACCTCTGTTAACAATATAGTGTTTTTAAAAACTTCAAAATATTCCATAAATACTTTCCTTTTCGTTTTAATACGTGAAGGCATAGCCCATTTAACATTACGGTATAGGATAAAAAACGCGAAACACATTTTACACTACAAAAAATGATTCAACTCGGTTAAAAATGGGCAGTATGATAAAAAACGTTGCTCTCTGAAGGATAGTGAAGCCAGAATATCATGTAAAATGTTCATTTCTTTTATATCTGAAAAAATGTTCCAAATTTGGGTCCTATTCTTTAACATTAACCGAAAATAGTCTTAACTACTAATCCGTTTTAGGTCACGTTCAAATATCTGCGATACCTAGCTATAAATATTTGTAGCAATATTATTTTTATCACCATTCTTCCACGTTACCTATAACTTTTAGTTTCAATAAAAGCTATGCATTACTTTTTATCCAAGAATTTTCTAAGAATGTTATTAACAGAAAGAAAAACAACTAAATAAGCCCTTACTTTGGATTATTTTGATATAAAAATAGCACACCGAACGTATCCACTTACAACCGATAAATCCATTTGTGAAAGAAGAAGAGTAAAGAAAAATAGGCCGTATACATAAGATTTCTTTAAAATAAAAAAGCGAAGTACCGAGGAGTTATAAGAATTGGATGAAAATTTGGGAATGTGAGGCATATCTGCCGAAAGTGAAATGATAAAACTGTTATAAGAATTGAATCGCTTAATCAAGAAAAACAATACAAAGACAAAAAAAATCTAAAGTGATTCACCAATTACTGATTCGACGTATTTTTATCAAGTTAGACATTTACTCGTCGATTTGTCTGGGATTGCTTGCCATACAGTACAGAAATTGGTAAGACAGATCGGTGTGATACAGGGATGGTTGGGGATGCCTGCTTATCAGAGCTCAAACTTATTATTCTATTGGGAAAAGTTTTGGTAATCCGATTAACCAAGGAAATGTGTTGGAGAAACATAAAAATAAGCAGTAAAAGAGAGTACCATGTGCGTCCAGGTATTATCTTTTTGAAATACGTATAAGCCTAAGAATCCTCAAAAGAAGGAACAACACTAGAAGATGTAAAATTTCAGCAACGTAGCACCTTGGTATAAAAATGTCATGGATTGCAACAAAAGATTTTGAAAGCTATCAAATACAATAGAATCCCCTTTTTTAAATCCTGATTGTTACGAACGACAGCCAGGTGAGTATCTTATTGCTGCCCTAATCGCCCCAATATACATCTTTGCTGATCATAGAGGCTCAAATGGAGCCATGAATCATCACTGAAAACAATTCTACTCCAGTCCGAGAGATTCTAATGGGAATGCAGCGGTAGCACTACAATCGTGCCTGGTGATGTGCAATGGTAAGAAGCAGTTGGTGCAATAACTACCATGCTACTGCCAATTTTTGCTAAGTTGCCTGTCGGGGTATTTACATATCGGATTGTTGATGACATATTACGGGCCGTAAACACAGATCTGATGATTAATCTTTCTTCTGTCTCAACCTCATTCGTCGCTCTCAGGCAACAATTGCCATTCTGCTGTTCTCTACGGCCATGGTTTACGACTCTTGCCAATATCGTCTAGTGGTATCATGGCTCCCAACCAATTGCCAAGGGGTCCTGAAATTTGACCACTTTTCTTCCTTCTGATCAACTGCACAACCTCTTTCAAAAGGGACATCTTGTAGTGCTCGTGGATCTGTCGGCGATGCCTTAGTACAGTTCTCGCAGGTCGACGGAACTACATTATGTAACACGGAATCACATATGCGTCATGTACTCTGTTTTACGCACTATCCGGTTGTCAAACGTAATGTCAGCCTATATCTTTTTATTCTAATTCTGTTGCAAAACTGTTAATTAATGTTCTGATTTGCGCAAAATATAAATTTATCACAGCTGAAAAAATATTTTACGTGAGTCAAATAAACTTAATATATGCATTTAAAAGTAGTGCAGAGGAATATCATTGGTATAACTGCATTAGAAACCATATTAGGACTTGTTCATTTTCTCTTTGTGTTATTAAGAAAAGGATATATAAGACATAATAATATAAAAAAATAGTTTTTAAGTTAATTCCTACTTAGATCAACAATGAAAAATTTTATTTTAGCTACTTTTTATTAAATAGTTACAATTAATATAAATATGTATATACATAGGACAAAATCACAACATTAAGGGGTAATTAGTTTTTTTTAATTATCATCAAAGTATCGTATTGTCCTTTTAATTTCAGTCCAACTGAATGCCTTAACACGTGAGAAAAAAACCTTTTCAAGTTTTGTCACAAGTCGCCAAAAGGGTCGCTAAGTCGCCAACGTGGCTGTATTTGTAATTCTTTAAATAATTAGTTTTAATCATTTAATTTTTATTAATTATAATTAAATTATTGTACTGTCATCCAAAATGATCCTGTATATAAAATTTCAGCTCAATTCAGTGCTTTAAAATGTATTTTATGAACGATTGAAAATTCCACCAAGATAAATAAATAAATATACAAATATATAAATAAATAAATATATAGACAGTGCGAGCTAATAGTAGGAATTGAAAAAAAGGATTTATATACACGTTTGCTAGAATTAGTTCATTTGGTTTAATGTATAGTCGTAGACAAATCTGAAAGCTTTTGATATTTAAAAATAAAATTCCATATTGAAAGGGGACATTTCTTTTCTATTTTTTCAAAAATTATTTTTAATGATATTACTCTATAATAGCTTAATTTCCTAGATATTTTGTAATATGTATGCCATTGATTGCGAATACAACTTTGATATATTGCATGTATAACACATTTTTACTACAACAATCTATTAACAGCATTTTCCAACATAATTTCCAATAAAGGTAATCTTTATTGCAGCTCTTCTTTAATCTTTAAGTAATTTGAGAGTAATGTAGTCTTTACTGTAGCTTGGATGAACATTGAAAATAAATTTATTAGAGTTTGTGTGTGTGTGATAACACTCAATTTCTTGTCTCTCTTTTTTATACTTTATATTTCTGTTTCCTTATATTTATGTATTTTTAAAACGTATCTTATCAATTTTACTGTGTTAATGTATCTGACTACCCTAAAACCAAGAAACTCTCCTACCACCAATGACTAAAATCTGAACACGCCTGCGCGTGGAATAATATGCTTTGCTTTTTAGCTGTATTAGTAGTAGAAAAGATGTCACGAAATTCGATGTAGTAATTTTAATCTGTTAAAGGTATTCTAGATTTTGTTAATGTTATATTCTGTCTGTTCGTGTAGTTGCAGTATTACAATCAATTAAGGCATCCGACTATCTAAAATCAACAGGTGTCGTCCACGTCACTTGACCATGGTTCAAAATTACGTGGTCCGTCGCCAAAAGCCCTCATGTAGCTTAACAGTGCGACGTTAATATTCACTTATTCACCCTAAAATCATGACTTTTTTAAAAATTGGCAATTTTTTATGATTTTGTTTTATAGACCATCTTATTAGCTTTATAAAAATACCAAGGGTTTTATTTTTCATTCGCTAGAACAAAAACTACAAGGGTTTTAGTAAAAGTAGATGCCATAACTTTACATAAGATGTCAAACTTTAAAATGCGTTTTTCTCGAAATGTGTGTGTTTTTCGAAAAACTCAAACAGGGACAGCGATTGCTCCAAAAGTTTTTAAAATATTTTTTTTTATTAAATTATTTTAAAAACTTTTTTAAAATTATTTAAATTATTTTTTGTGTATGTTCTGTATAACAGTAGAGGTTTTTTTAACATTTAAATTTATTAATCACTGTGTTATTACAAAATTTACAGTCCCTTAAGTGAATATAGTCACTGATTTTAAGCAGTTTCATGTAATAACTAAAATAAAGGGCTCTAGTTATTTTAGGAAAAAAAATATCTCTTATCTTGAAGGTCATTTCAAAAACGAATAGCAAAGTAATACATCAAAATTGAAAAAGTGAGAATGTTCTCAATTACTCTTTGTACAGAGTAGGTATCCCGTTTATGTAATTTTTTGTCAATTTTTACCCATTTTTTCTTTTTAGTTGTACTAATTTATTTTTCTCTTCTTAATTTTCGCATTTTTTTTTTCTTAAAATGTTCTAATAAAACTAAAAACCACAAAAAAATCTCCATATCTCCATTTAAAAAAAAAAATAGCTGTCGCAGGTAGTTGAATACCTTAAACCGGTATAGGAAATACCATACTAACATATTTATATTATTTAGGTGTTGGAATGTAAAAGAAATTACACATTTTTCCAAACATTTTAGCATCGTTTGATGCATTCTGAATTTCGGTTTCCTTTACTTTATTAAATCTATGATTAAATTTATAAATTCAATTTCAAAAAACTAACTGGTTTCCTACTTCCACAGAAGAAGTAGTGAAATATATCCTTCCAAAAATAAATAAAGAAAAATTCTAGCGTCACAATTAATTTTTTCTAATGCTCATCTCCAACAAAAAGCACGTAGCATTTCGAAGAGGGAAAAAAGCATTGAATGTAATGATAATCCGAAGGGAAGATCTTCAATAAGAAAAAAAAAGAAAGGGAAAAAAAGAGAGAAAATTAAATTACCGACAAACTTCATTGGAGAACCATCCTCTTAAACAAAATTTTAATCTTAAATTAAAATCAAAATTAAAATGTTCGTCTTGCTTTCCTGGCTTTTCAGCTCCAAACACCAAAAATAAATTAGGTTTCACTAAATCGATGCAGAAATTAAAAAATAAAAACCTTCGAGGGGAAATTTTGTAATTCTCTGGGGAAGATTTAATCGGTCTAATGCGTGCAAAAGCATCAAAAAATGAGCAATTTGATTAAGTAAAAGTTCATTGCTTCGGTGAAAATTTCAGATTATTTTTGCTTCATTTTATTATTATTTAATCTCCAAGATGGTAGCTGATATCATAAAGGATTTTTTTATTTTTGTTTCTGAAAGCTCTGGTGTAAGCCCTTTTCCATATTTTAGCATTAGCGAAAATATTGAAATAATCCTTATCATTAAGCTTTTGTGAAGGTGGTATTTAAATTTAAAAAATAAAGATATGAAAGATTTAGAAAGATGTGCTAAATTTGTTTTTAATTCTTTTTTATCTTTCGTTTCCCCTTTAGCTTACCAACGCAATATTTAAACGATCTCGTGGTTTTTATTTTCTGAAGATTAAGAAATACTCTAAAACATTTATTTAATGCAAATTGATCAAACTTAAATAACAAGCAACAATAAAAAAATAAAATTTTAGTAAAATTTACTGAATTCAGACTTTATAATTATCAAACTCTCTATTTAAATAAAACAATATTTTACGATGCTGACAATTCATTGTTCTTCATCACTTTATCATTAAAAGGTTGCGAGGTTTTCAATTATTTATGATTCACGTATTTTTTTCGAAGCAATCAATTGTGTCAATACTGCATACTTGAAATCTATCATAAAATCTGAAATTTATGGTTGTTGGAACCGAAAGTAGCTCGCAGCTCTCTAGTTTAATTTAAAAAAGAACGTGGGATGCCACGCGATTTCTTAAGGTATCCGACTACGTTCGGAACCGTGATTTTGCAAAAGCGTGGAAATGTGGATAATGTTTATTATATTTAGTATCCCTTAGATTAGAATACATGTATAAAATTGTTTTAAGAATATTATGACGAAAAAAATTTATTTTATTACAATATTTTGGCAAAAAATTAACTTAGAATAACCTTTTTTTCCAAATGTTCTCCTTTTGTAAAAAATGCTTCTATTGTATTAATATTTTACCTGTATATAGCTCAGACCTCTGTACAGAGGCTCAACTAGAATTTTTGAAACGCATAACTCGGAAGTCGGTTTATCCATGTTTTACGAAAACAGAAGGGAGAAATTTTAAGAAAATACGCCGATAATTATTTCAAATGGTTGTAACTCTGAAAATAATGTGAATTTTTCAAAACTCATAGTTGAGCCTCTGTACAGAGGTCTGAGCTATATACAGGCAAAATATTAATACAATAGAAGCATTTTTTACAAAAGGAGAACATTTGGAAAAAAGGTTATTCTAAGTTAATTTTTGCCAAAATATATTTAAATAAATTTTTTTTGTCATAATGTTCTTAAAACAATTTTATACATGGATTTTAATCTTAGTGATACTAAATATCATAAATATTATCCATTTACACGCTTTTGCAAAATCACGGTTCCGAACGTAGTCGGATACCTTATAAGTATTATGTTTATAAATAATTAAATTTCCCCTTTGCTTTAATTTAATTTATGCCATGTCAACGACCTGAAAACAGTATGATTATTAGTTATCCATGCTTTATTCAAAATTCCCATGGTTTTCGAAACACCTGTCAAAGAATAAAGTATGTGATGTACCTAATTGTGTCACAAGTTGTGATACAAAAATTTGGGACAGTCTCTCGTGACTGAAACGTAGCAGACGATTTTAAATTTCGTTCTAGAAAATCATCTGCAATAGTTTAAAGATAATTGTTGTTGTTAAGCACATGCAAACATCTCAGACATCTAACTGGTGAAAACGATTTGTGACGTGCCTCAGACACGCCTTCTTTTTAACACGCTTTTATAAGTTTCACTTGCATGTAATGGAATCTTTGAACTCGATTTTTACCCACTTTAAAGGGTCAGATTAATTCGAAATTTTTCAAACTTGTCAAGTACTGATAAGAATACAATAATTTCATTGTTTCGTTTCATTGTCCTGATCAGAATCCCCGTAAAAAGTAATTTTAAGGATTTCGAGATTTGGCGACTAATTGCATAAGCCATTTTCAGATTTGGCGATTAAAAGATTAAGGAGCAACCCTAAAACCGTGAATAGGGTTGCGGTTAATACAAATAAAACAAAAAAAAATAGTGTTCTTTATGTGAAAAAGGGTAGGGTGGGTGTACAGTTTTCCTAAAAATGGAAATAAAAAAAAAAGACTCGTGCATGTGATTAAAAATAATTTATGTTCTTTCAGCTAAATATTTTTTTTTTATTTTTATAAAGCAATACGTTTAGAAGTGATGATACAAATTAACATTATAGCAATATGTTTAAAAGGGGATAAATTTATGTTCTAACTGCTAAATATTTTTTTTTTTATTTTGATAAAGCAATATGTTAAAAAGTGATAATACGATTTAACATTATAGCAATAAGTTTAAGAGGTGATAATACGTTCGACGTTTAATATTTCTTCTTAACATACTTTTATTAGTTAGACCTGTATCTACAGAGGCGGAATTGAATATATAATATTTATATATATAATATATATTATATATTAATTATTATATTTGAAATGGCGAAACAAGGTCCTTTAATTTTTTATACACGATGTGTGTTCGTGTGTGTGTGTGAGGAGATTTAATTTTAAATTTGGTCACAATGGGTATTTTTTTTAAAATTTTAACTCATATTTAATTGAATCAGAACTTATGGCACAACTAGATATAATACGAAATTGACAAAAATGAATAAAACACACTGATCTTGTATGTTAATTGGTCAAACCTAAAAATTTTCAAATAAAATATATTTATATATTACTTCAGGACTGAAATTTCCTTTTATATTGTTTGCTTTATTTCCACATTGAGTATATAATCATTAAATTAGTCATCTTCATTAAATTGAACTTTATATTTGAAATTATTTGTAGGCAAAAACTTTAAACTACATTTAAGTGTCAGTACCTTATATTATATATATATAGGATATATAAATATGAGATTTCTTTCACTCTCTGAACAAAAAATCAATTTACGTTCTTTTGATAGGTCTTGTTCTTAGACAAAATAATTGCAGAATTTCTTCAAAGTGCAGCAAATTATAACTAATTCTGTATCTTTCAGAGAGGTCGCAGACACGTCATTAACACAGGCGGCGACTATAGTAATCAAAAAGCAGCCATGCATGCGAATAACTTGGTGGTCACTCTCTGATTTAACTGATTAAACTCAACTAAGAGTAACAAGCATGAAGGTTCTGAAATGCTATAATCTCTATACGTTTTAATTGGAATAAATGTCAAGTCTCGTTATCTGTAGGGATTATTAATTTGTTCAAACAGTCTTTGATCGCTAAAGCATAATAAGCATGAATTAATTGTATTATAGCTATTTTAAGCCAAAGCTTATGCCTATTTGTCAAACTTGTACTAGTGTACAGTAGATATTAAAATGTATATCGATTAAAAATAATATTAGAATATTAAAACACGTCAAATATTACTTTTGTTTCGGATTTTTTTTTCAAATTAAACTTTAAAACTTTTTTAAAGTAACAAAAATCACATGATAGTGTTCATATATCGTTTTTTAATATTAAAAATGCATTAATTTAATAAAATTGGGAAGCTAGAACTAAAAATACAAGGTGTTACTGTAGAAATAAAAAAAATATGGTTGCTAGAGTGCTTATAAATGTAGCTCTGTAAAACAAGGAGAGAGATTTTAACGGAATGTCCAAGGGGCAAAAACTCACCCAAAGGGCTTTGAGTGATAAACCGGCCCCTAAGGGAAAACCCTTCCTCGCACTCAGCCTTTATTGAGGAAAATATTCGTTTTCTTACAGGAGTCTTCTGAGAAATTTAAACGTTTTACAAATATTGCTTAGTTTTTTACGCATATAATTTTAAATAGAACAATAAAATGAATTGTATTTTTTTTCTTTTTCAATGTTTCGTATATATGTTTGCTCTTTACTCTTTCGAAATATTTTTGTGCTTGATATGTGTATATTGCAAGTAATGAAATATGAAAAAAAATACAAATGCTGAAAAAAATGCAAAACATTAGAAAACCAGCCGAGCCAACATGGCTTAGCAACTCGGCCATCACTTCGACTACAAGCTGTTAACCTTGGCAATGAATATTTATTTCAACTACAGACCTACCTGTTCGCAGTTACGCCGTGCATGCCTTAGGCGACTAGTATGAAAATAATCTATATTCAAACCAGTCGTTAACGGCTTTTATTCCTTTCTTTTTGTTGTTTTGCGACTTGCAGAAGAAGGCGTCACTACATACCCCCTTCCTGGAGAAGAAAGTGGAATGAAAGCATAATCAACCATTATCGTTAGGCTATGTTGCCATCTAGGGTTCACTTTCTGCGTCACCTGAGTAGTGTTCAATTTATGGATCCCCAGCATAGCAACACATTAGAACAAGAATAATAGACTGATCAGCAAATAAATATATATAAAATCAAACACATCATCAATTAACTGTTTAATTAAACTCTAGTTACAAAATTAAAGAATTACATTCACTGAAGGGTTTAAGAAAAGAGAGGAAACTGGAAAAAATTACTTAATACTGTTTGTTAGATATATATTTGGCCATTTTGAAACAAGAAATTAACGTCACATAAATATTTGAGTTGTAAGCAAAGGAATTAAACCATAATATTTATGAGATATATCGATAGAATCAGAAAGGTGATAATTTTTTGTGTATGTCCAATAATGGGCTACTGGCGAAGGACCTCGTAATTTTGAATCACGGTCAAATGAAAAGGATGAAACCTGGACTAGCACTTCTTTCTATTAACGTCCTACGTGAGGACTTTGAGTACTGCAGATTTAGCGTGTATCAGCCTCTCTACACAGCGTGTCCTCAGTGGCATACAGATTCGAATTTTATAACGTCCCTCACGAGTGCGTAACAATGACCTGTAGTCCACCACGACTAAGAAAATGTGGGTAAATAGAGCTCTTCGTGATTAAATCTACATCAAATACCTTCTTGTCAAGAAATTTTAATTTCAAAAAGTTTTGTAACCATGTTCATTACATGGTTACAAAAATAAGTTTTAAAAACAATTGAAATAACTAGACTTCCTTTTTTAAAAAATAATCATCTAAGAGCATTAATTGTATCATATTATGTAATAGGAGAACCACCAAAATCAATTGAAACGGATCAAAATCTCTTAGATGAAATGAGACGACTATATACTTCTATAATAAATAATATATGAACCATATTTTTTAAAAAAAGAATGAAATATCTTTTGTTCTATAAATTTTTGTATTCTTTAAGCATTAGTATCTAAAACATAAGAGTGAAGTTCAGTAAGAAAATTGTAATAAAATTTGCAGTCGACTGTGTATATATCTCGAGAAAGAAATCTTCAACAATGTAATTTCTTATTCAGATTTGTGCTTCACAAGCTTTTCTATTTAAATAAAGAAACCTGTGTGTTTGATAATCAGCAGCTTCATTGTTTATTTTTGCAAAGAGATAAACGACGATACTTATCTGTCCTCATTTGCATATAAATGGGAAAGGAAGTAGATGGTAGTGCGAATTGCTAAATGAAAATGAAGATAGAATTTTAAAGTTGTTCGCGTGATGGTTGTTCAGTTGATGCAAGGCAGAATTTCTCTTATATCTTGATAAAATTCAGATTAAAAGTCTAAGTGTGCTTAGAATTCTTTCGATTTAGACAATCTGACTGATCTCTATACACTTCTTTATTGTATAACTTGTGCTTATAGAAATATAGTTTCTTTTCAGGGCTTCGAACCGAAACTGAACCGAAAACCAAAAAACAGAAAAAAAAAACGTTATTTTGGTTAGAATGAAAACCGCTGCTGAACCGGGGAAAAAAATAATGGTTTATTTCGGTTCAGTAATCTTTACATGTTAAATAAATAAATGAACATATTTTTTCACATAAATATTACAAGACCAAGTGCACGACGTGAGCAGAAAGCGTCAAATGACGCGGGTATACATAATCAACATAATCATGAACCTAATTGTCAAATGCGATTTTGTTAATGGAAAACAATGCCAATGCCACCGTTCTCTGCACCGTACATACTGTTTAACCCTCTAAGCGGTCTGCAAGTAAAATCCTGCCATTTTAGAGATGCTTTTTTTGCCTTCAAGTAAGATTCTCAAAAGCAGTTGAGCCCGTATTTTTAAAAATACGGCTCAACCGCTTTTGAGAATCTTATTTGAAGGCGAAAAAATACGTGAGGTGCATTTTTGATGCATCTCTAGAATGGCAGGATTTTACGTGCATACCACTTGGAGGGTTAATTGTATCAATTCTCTCTCTCTCTCTCTCTCTCTCACAAAGTGTACCAATTTAGAAAAGAATAAAAACTTTTACATTTTGATAGAATTATAGTTTTTGTTTGTGATAGAATTATATTTTTAATGCAAATAAAAATATACATAAAATAAAATTATTCTTTCGGGACTCAACCGAAAACCGTTATTTTTGGTGGAGCTAAGACCATAGCTGAACCGATACATTTTTTTTAGTTGAATCGGAAGACAATCTGAAACGAAAAAAATTACGATTCGAAGCCCTGGCCCCGTGTATCTGTATGCATACATTTTACCCAAGCTCAATGAGACACTTAATTATCAAAGAAATTTTCAATACCTCGTAGAGGTATTTTGAGAACAAAAGTGTGTGATCTTCTTAGTAAACTAGTTCGTTTTCCAGACCTAACTTTAGGTGTCGTCCTCGTCACTTGACCATAGTTCAAAATGACGAGGTCCGTTGCCAAAAGCCCTAGAGTAGCTGAACAGGGCCACGTTAATATTCACACACTCTCTCGCTTCAGACCTAACTTTCTAAATACAAACAGTAAATAAACATTTTCCTCCATAATTCTCTCACTTTCGATAAATTGAAACTAAATTCTACAACATCAAAAATATTTTACTCGTGTAATTGACACAATCACAGTGTTATAAAAAGAATAGCAAGAAATATTGATTCTAAGAATATTTAATTATAAAATGTAGGTATTCTTCATGTTGAGTGAGTGAATGAATATTAACGTCGTACTGTTCAGGTACACAAGGGCTTTTGGCGACAGACCACGTAATTTTGAACCATGGTCAAGTGACGTGGCGGACACTTGAGCTGGCACTCCCTCTCTCCTAACTACCACACCACACCAACGGGAGGACGTTTCAGCTCTCTACAGATTTAACGTGCATCTTTGCCCTACAAGGCGGGTCTTTAGTGGTATTGGGTTCGAACTCATGACATGCCTACCATGATTCGATACCTTGACCACTGAGCTACCGTAGTCCCCTTGTTCATGTTGAAGTAACTACAGTAATACACCAAAGATACGCGATAGTTAGAACTGAGTAATAACCATGCGTAAATAGACTTCGTGTGAGTCGGGGTATAATTTCGTATATAAATACACATAAATTATTTTTAATTAGGACCGGAGACGAAAGAAAATGATAGTTGAGAAAAGGAAAGAAAATATTATAGGTAGTTAGTTAAAATATTAGGTAGAAAGTTAATAAAATATTAGGTAACATAAATACAATATATTAGAAACCGAAGTTATTTGGATATTTGTACAAAGTTTCTTAACATCTAACAAAGTAGTCTGACAGATCAATGATTTTCTTTTTCTCGTGAAAATTTCTTCAAAGCACACTCATAGTTTTATACTCCTTGTTTTATTGAAAAATACACTCTTCGTTGGAATCTATATTTTCTGGAATTTTTTTTTTGTTACCTTTTTTCAATTAAACTGCGGCCTTCTGTCAAATTTCCAACCGTCATTCGATTTTCGATTGAACTGGTTCCAAAGACTCCAGTTCTTAAATGACTTGCTCTTGCTCATGCATTTCTATGAGCTCATCAATTATCAGCTTCTGGCTGTGTGAATCCAGCAGTTCTCCAGCGTTATCATTATCCATTTCTAAATTTATTTGCCTGGCAAGATCTACCACTTCTTCAATCCCATTACCAATTTCATCAGGTAATCGAGTTGCATGGCTCTCAAACAAAACACGAATCGACGAGATTTGAAAATCGCGTAACTCCGGGTTTGCGTATGTCGGGGTAGCGGAAGTTGAGGTGTTACTGAACTCTAAAGCAAAACTTTCCCCTTTTTTGTGGCTATGGTATGACACAACCCCCCTCCCCCGTATTAGCTCTAAGTGCAATCTCTCGCTTTTTAAGCAAAATAATTTTTAATTTAGAAGGGAGAAGTTAACATGTTTCACACTATTTGAAAATCGGTATTTTTTTCCAATTCTATCGAGTTCCTGTGGTGCTTCATTTTTGAAAATCGTTGACTTATTTTGATGAATTTCTTATTTCGAAAATTAAAATCGATTTCCTAAATTTTGTTATTATTTCCTTTGTAACTGCCATTCTTTTTTTTTCACATTTTAAAGTAAAATTTTTTTTAAATAGTCTTAAAATATTTACAGTATGATGACTTAATATAAAAGTTGAGAATAAAGTATAATACTAACACAAAAATTAATTTTCTATCTCTTACCCTATTTTGATGCTCTTTTAAAAAGAAACATCTTAAATGTTATGTAAAAATGGCCAGCATAAAACTTCTTAATACTCAAAAAATGTTCAATCGTTTCGAAAAAAATATATCCATTATATTTAGATTTTCTTTTACGAACATCGAACAAATCATTATTATTGTGGAGCTTAGTTGATACAAACTAGTTCAAATAAAATTTTGAAAGTCCAAAAGTTTTAAAAAAAAGGAATTTCTCTAATGATATTTACTGCAAACACACACACAATCATTCTTTACACAACTAACTTTAAGACAATATCTTTAACAGAAGTTTAAGAGTTCAAGTTTCCAATTTAACATTATATAAAAATAAAACCAATGCTCAATTTCTAGTTGCTTTCCTCTCCGAAGAAAAAAAATAAGTGATATTGAATACTATTGTTATTGAATCAAATAACTTTCAAAAACTGAAATCGCTTTAATTTCTTCTAAAAAAAAAACATAATCTCTCGTCAAACAATATATATAAATTTTTGTTTACCTTCTTGAAAAAGTTGACTCGGGTCATTCTACTTGCGTTACACTTTTATAAAATTCCCTTTGAACAACTTTAAAAAGTTCTTTTTTTTTCTCGTGAGGCTTTGAGAGGAAATGTTTTCTCTCTTCTTCTAAAGCGCTTATCGATATGAAACTCAAATCTCCGGTATGAGTTTTCTCGTTTTCTTTTTTAACAACCTTCTCATTTCGGTGTTTTATAAAAATCATCCTTTAACGGCAGCGATTTTCAGAAAGTACGGCTTTCTTTATTTACTTTTACGATCATTAAATAAAAAGTAGAACGCTGGTACACCAATCCGCATTTCCCAGATATCAATCTCGAAATAATGACTGGCGTTTTTAGCAAAAAGTTAGTAACAGCTGTAGAATTATTTTTTTTTTCGAACAAACTTTGCCATTCGTTTTGAAAATGAATATCTGATTATGAATTAAATATATATATGTTTGTGTATATTTTTCTGAAATAATGATTTTTATAGTTTTTTTTAGTTCAGACGATAAATTCTAACAATTTTCCTGATTTTCCATCTGACGAAAAACATATTTTTTTACTTTAAAGAATATTCTTAAGAATAATGTTCATATAAATTACTTTCTTTTGAAGTATTTCGTCGGCATGATTATTATTTATTGCTGATCTTTAACCCTTTAACTGGTTTGCCCGTATAGTGTCCAGGTTACCCATATTGGCCACAACCGGTTTGCCTGTGCGCTATATGGGCACTGCTATTTTCTTCTTTCTGTGTTTCGTTTGCACATATTTTTAATCAGGAGCGTAACGTAAGCCCCCACATCGAGAGGAGGAGGAGGCAGGCTTCTAAAGGGGACAAGACCTGACTTTGCAAGGAGGCCTCAATATTCTCTGTTACGCCATTGTTTTTAATTCTTATATATAGTCAGATTATTTTATAACTAGTATGCTTTTGAGATATGCATTCTCTTTTGAGATATGGTATTGAAATAGTTCTCATCCGGGATTTTCTTTGTGATGAAGGCAGAAATTTTTCATTGAAGGAAGAAATTTAGTCTTGAAAATATTCAATACAGAAGAGGGATTGGCAAAAAGGAAATATGTAATTCGATGCTTGAGAAGAAATGAAAATGGATAATCCAAAAAATGTCCCTATTGCAATTTAAGACTCAGTATTACAGCATGATTCAAACTGTGTGTGTATATATATATATGGACACATACAAAATCCTCAACCGTTTGAAAAACAGGTACGAACGAGAGATTTTTTGAAAGTATGAGAAAAATTTCATTAGGATATATGAAACAGTCTTCATTACATGCAGATTGTACTAATAAAAAGCAAACATTTAGGAGTTTCTGAGTTCCACAATTGAAAAAAATTGTACGTAAACTGTAAACTGAAAATTAAAATAAAATTCTTCGATTTTCGCCCTTTGCTAAGTATTATACCTAAATATATGCAATAAAAATACGTCCCTTTTTTTAGAACATTTTGAGTAAAAAATTGACCTTTTAAGTGCTTAAAGTATTCGTTGGTTCGTATAAGTTGACAGATACACAATTTTTACAGCGATAGTCAAATATCTAGAATTATTTACAAAATCTGGAAAAATTAATCTGAAAACATGCCAAAAAAACATAATTTTGTACGTCCTGAATTAAACTATTTATTTCAGTTTTAAATAGGAATTAACTTCTACATTTAATTCCACCACTTCTTACATTTCACGTCTAACACATTCATTGCTAATCTCTTTCATTACACTAATATAGACGTGTGTAGCGAGTACGGTATGAGTATCTTAGACAATCAAAAACTTAAAAAAACAGCTGTATATATTTCAATCACACATTTAAATTTTAAATTATTTCTAACTTTAGAGTAATTTTATATCATTATATAAAAGTTAACAATAAGATTAAAAAAGTCGTCGTAAACATCCTTCAAACTGTTCGACCAAAGAGTTAAAATTCTATACAATCGGACCCCCGATCTAACCAACACTTATTTAACGAATTTAGCGATTTAACGATTTAACGAATTTTTCTCTTTTCTCGCTTAAAATGAGAGCAAATTCCGCTATTTAACGAATTATAAACTCCGAAATAATGAAATATTTCAGCAGCTGGAAAAACTTTTTCATTATTTTACATTAGAAGAATTTTGATTATTTTAAAATAACATATCCATTTTATCCGGAACAGAAAAAGATATTTCTTGGAAGCGGCAAATTTCGAAGGAAAAGGGTGCAACCCAATATTAAACTTTACAAGTGCAGATGAGTCATGAGTGCAACCTATCACGTGAGTCTTGAGTAGGACAAGAAACTCCTTTCTTATCTCATTCCAATGCACAACATAAGGGATATTTTAATATTTTAATGATTATAATATGTTTTATGACAGACTGCCTATTTGTGCAACCGAAGTAGAGAAAATAATTGAGTAATCGGGGCCAATGAATAAAGATTTTGTTGAAAAAATCTATGATGAAACTTCCATCAGAGCTGCAACATTTTCTATTGTTTTGCATTATTCGGAAACTGCGAAATCATACCTCTCTGTTATGCAGCAGGATGTAAATGATGCAGTATTTTCATCTCTGCTTAGAGTCAAAAAAGTCAGTCATGAATCAAAAAAATTTTTAGGCATCTATTAGTCAGTATTTTAAAATTTCTAATTAACGAGTATGTAACAATTCCGTAATAATTTTTTTAGCTTTTGAATAAATAGTGTGAAATACTAAAATATGGATATTTTTTGTGTAGTTGCTTATAGAATTTTCAAAAAGTAAGTGTAAAAAATATGCATTTTGTTCGAACCACGATATAACAAATAAACCCGAATTAACGAATAAAATTTTCGATCCCAATGAATTCGTTAAATCAAGGTCCGATTGTACATTCACAATCTACTGTGAAGTCTCTAAAAACATAATGAAAGCTAACATATATTTATTTTCAATATTTACTCAGTGGCGTCACAGCCCATGAGGGCCAAGGCCTACTGAACCCATATCAGTATACGTGACCTTGTGCCCTGAGGTGCATGAGCAGATGTTCATCTCAGGTGGTCAGTTTGACGCAAAACCCCTAGTGTTCAGTTCCCAAGCAAGCTTGGTTCTCATTTATCGACCCACTGAAGTCGACCTTGCCCAGCCCGGGGTTTGAACCTCTGATTTGTGGTATGGAAGCGCGATGCACTGCCACTATTTTAAATATTATCACTAATAAAAATGAGTGTAAGTATGTTAGAAGTACAACATCAGGATTACTTTCAACAATAACATTACAAGAAAAATTTGTTTGATTTGTTGCTCTGTTACTTACGCCACCTGAATTAACAGTAACATGAGATCAAGGCCCGAGAAATTCATAGTTTCAAAGGGGCCAGTTGTATATTTGTCGTTAGCCGTAGCTTTGAGCACCATATAAATGACAGTATGCTTTCATTCCAATTTTGTAGAAGAACATCTTGGGGATGGTCAAATGCCTCCCACTGACCTCACAACAAGTACTTGCAGTTCGATTGCTATTTAGAGTACCCCTATGCCGCAAAAGCACTATACATTTACAAAAATCCTCCGGGACTAAAACCCAAGCCCTACGACACCACTTTCAGCGTCACTAACCACTATACAGGATGAACGACGTTTGATTTGTATGTATAACTATCTGAAGATGAAATTATCCAAATATAAGAGATAATGAAAATGCTTTCCAAAATAATTTACGGTAATTTTCAATTTCACCGGCGCAAGCGATAAAGTCGCCAAAAAGGATACAACCGTCGCCAAACGTAAAATTTACCTTTGTGGTCATTTTTTACCATCACATTTCAAAATAAGTCGCGGTCTTTTCTTATCACTAACGTTATTTTCATAATGTATCCAAGGTAGATAAAAAAACCAATGAGAACTAACATTTATTTACATTTTTTCTGTGCATATTTTGTGTTGTCGCCAATAAAGCCTACTTGTCGAGATTTGCGCCGACGAAACGGAAAAGTACCTAATTTACATTTCCAAATTGCAAGTCAGATTGTTATCCTATTCGGAAAGCATAAATCCTATTACTATTTGTCAGGCAATCTATTACCTCACTTTGTCAATCAATCGGCATTTTCCGTCACGGACTTTCTGTAAGCCTACCTGAAGAAAACATCTGTTCCCGAACTCTTAATGGATCGTTCAATCTCCCTTGTCTTAGAACGGTTAACCTTAATCTAATAGATTTTGTTTACAAGAGCGTCGTGTTTAATTACTGATTTGCTTCCTGAAATCGATACGAGAGAGGATACTACTGTTGATCTCCTTCAAGGACTAGTAAACCAAATTAAGTCCTTTCCAATTAACTTTTTTTGAAGTATTTTCTAGGGTTACTCTGCGAAACTTGAGATGTCCTAAAAGGTGCAATGATTAATTGGTTTCAAGAACTAAAACGGTTTAAAAGAAAACGTCTTAATTATTCTCTATTTATTCATTATTCATTTATTTTTAGAATATTCTTGTGGATAATTGCCAAGATAGAATACAAGTTATTGTAAAGTGTCTCGTTGAAATTTATTGTTCTATATCATTATATACTAATACCCCGAACTTATGCAATAGGTGGGACTGAGTGATAACCAAGTTGGAGTATAATTTCCCATGTAAAGTATTTTTAGTTGGGACCAGAGTAAAAGTAAATAATAATTTAGAACAAAAAAAATTTAATAAAGTTTTAGATAACTCAAATACGATATCGCAAACCGAAGACATTTTGATGTAGAAAGTTTCATGAAATCTAAAAAGTAGTCTGTGACGGCTCAGAGATTTTTTTCTCCCACAAAATGTCATTGTAGCATGCTAATGTTTTTTTTATTCCTTGATTTGTTGAAAAATACGCTGTTCGTTGGAATATGTATTTTCTAAAATAATCTCTCTCTCTCTCTCTCTCTGTGTGTGTGTGTAACCCTTTTTCAATTAAACGGAAACCTTTAGTCAAATTACAAACCATTAGTCGATCTCCTGGTTGAACTGGGTCTGAAGACATGCATTTCTATGAGTTTATCAATTGTCAGCTCCTGTTTGTGGGAGTCCAGCAGTTCTTGAATTCTTGTGAACGTCATCACTATCCCCTTCTAAATTTATTTGCCTGGCAAGATCGACAGCTTCTTCAATCAAATTAATATTTCATCAGGCTCTGATACTCATTTCGCCTGAATTTCAGTGATTTAAGAGAAAAAAGGACGAATCGCGAGATTTGAAAATCGCATAACTCCGAATTTGCATAAATAGGGGTAGCGTAATTTGACGTATTACTGTATATCATAGTTTATTATTTTATAATTAATGTCTAAATATTGTTACGAATTTTGTGTGAAATAGTGTAAATAATCTGTATTTGGATATGCAATGTATTTATATAACGCTATGTAAATCTTAATTTATGTTAAAATAATTGTAATATTCCCAAGCAACGACGACCCTTACTTTATAATGGCGATTTAATGAGAACTTGGCGAAATCTTGGTGATAGAGCCAAGTTGGCATTATTTTGGGTGACTAGGCGACCATTTTGGCGACTTGGCGATCATATTGGCGAATTCGGTACCCTCTAGATTCTTCTGGAAATAAGTGGAGAAAGTTTCTAATTTCCCGATTTCTTACGTAAGCGGATCTTTCTTAAAAGATCCCGCAAGGGATATAAATAGAAAGACACTCACCAAGCTGAATCAGTATGGTTTTGACCAGTGATTAGTTAGTATTGTTTTTTTTACTGGTGATTAGTAGACTTGCCTTGACCGTGGTTACCGACGAGCGGTGCTTGTGAATAATCTTTTACATACATGTGGGAATCCAACCGAAATCTTCCAAAAAGTCAGATGCTTCAGATAGCGGAGTTTTTCTTGGCGTGGTGTCTAGGGGTTTTTAGGGTGTATTAGTTAATTTTGAAATAAAATAGACAACATAGTTTAAGAAAGAAACTGGTTGAAAACTAAATTTATTATGAATTATAGGGGAGTATTTACATAGGGAATATTTCAAAAGGATAGGAAAGTTAGATCACATTACTTTAAGGAAGGCAGTTGAGATTAAATAGAAATCATTATGGTGCTATTAAGACTTACCGCCTGGCGCGGGTGAACGTCGCTGATGCGCGAAATACGACGTTTTCCTGACGGGTGTTAGTGGGCCTCTGCCGAAAAAGGTTGATGTCGGCGTTTTAAAAGGTACGCTAGATGGCGTTGATGTGGAATACTGTTTTGATTAGAATTGCCGACCTCTGGAAAGGGATATGATCTAACTTTTTACAAATGGAATATCCTACATACATGTGTATTTTAGACACTGATAATTGTGTCTGAGTGCTGTTGAAGGTGTGAAAACCTTCTGAGATTTATTCCGCGAATATTGCTGCTGAATCCTGTATTTATGTATGTATTTATTATCCTGGATCGGATTTTCGACAATAAATTTTCGTCGCTCTTAAAAAACTGTCTTGTTCTTAGTGCCTGATTTGTATAAAATCCTCGATGTAGCAATATTATTCCAATTTCTTGGAGAATGAAAATCTTTTCATTTCATCTTATCTTATCATCGTATTTACTTGAATTACCGTAAAATCCGGCGTATAACGCGCACTTTGAACACAAAAAATAAGATCGGAAATTAAGGGTGCGCCTTATACGCCGGGTATAAAAGCGATAGCTTTAAAAATAACAAAACGGATTGGCATAAAAAAAATTTACTTCTAGATGTATCGAAACACTGTTTATTTAAAAGAAACGACTTACCTTATGAACAAGAACAGTTGTAATTCTAGAAGTATACTATTTTTACAAAAGTCTGGGATAATACCTCGAATAAAATACTTCAAAACATAAAAACAATGTATGTTAATACTTCAGATTTCTTCGTTAAAAAGGAGGTGCGCGTTATACGGCGAATATACCTAAAAATTGAAAAATTTAGCTTGAAAGTATAGGTGCGCGTTATACACCCGTGCGCGTTATACGCCGGATTTTACGGTATTTAAAACATGTCTTATTAGAAGAGAAAGTTTAGTTTTTAATAGTAAAAAAAATTACCTATATCAATGGGCTATTGTCTTAGCTGCCCATAAATTCTACCTATTTTTCAAATGCCTGCTCAAACCAGAAGGGTTCTCAAAAATATGTTAAAACAGCGATAAATTTAATGTATACTTCGTGCCAGATCATAATAAAACGCCTACCAAAATTTATAAGTTTTTATAAATTCATTGAAATAGGATAGTATACTTATTAAAAACTTTTTATGACAATTATGAATATAACACGCAATTTTGAGAACTGTCTCTTCGTCATTTAGCTTTATTCTTGACATATTTTAGGGTCAAATGATTTTTTGATAAAAAGTTTGCATAAGATAGCGGATTTGGAGAAAAGTATTTGTTGAATTCGCCAACATAGTAGCAGGTTCTCAACGCGTTGTCAGCATAACCTCAAGGAAAAAATCTCTATTTCATAGATTATTTGATTGACCTCGCATTATAAAGGAACCATAATACACGCAGATCTGGTTTTGACTATTTAAAAAGTTACGCAGATCATAGAGGTTGTTGAGATTGTGGTTGTAAGGAGAGATATTGCGATAATGGGTGTAACAAGAGTCTTTGAATGGTTGTTAAGTGTTAACGTATTAGATTGGAACTTGCGGATTTTTATGTGACTAATGCTTAGAATTATTCCTAATTGGGAACTCACTTGATTGGGGTTAAAGTGTTAAGTTAAGTGAATATTTATTATTATTGTTTATGGTTCGAAGCTGCTCGTGGTTAGGATTTCACTCCTATTGAATATACTGGCCGTTAAGAACTTTATACACTAACATATTTGATTGAATGATGACGCCAACAGAGATTATTCATCCTACTATCTCAAACTCTTTAAAAAGAAGTATTAACTAACTAACAATAGAATATTTCGATACATTTTAACATATTATGAGTCATAAACTAAATCCCAATATTTTCCAACATGAATGCTTTTAATTTTCTGCGCTTACTGTTCCAGAATGGAACAGTAAGCGCAATAAATTGATGTATGGATATTACTGTTCCATTCTGGAACAGTGATATCCTTGCATCAATTTATTAGAACATAATTCTTAACAGTTTGCAGCTCAGTTATTATTTAGTTCAAAAAAAGATATAGTGATAAATTTAATAATGTTAAAGAGATTTTAAGTTACTTTTCAGAGCATGATTGTACTCCTTTAAATATCTTAAATAATGCATTTTTAATAAGTTTAATAGTTTTTTGAATTAATTACTAATTTAAGCTTTAGTATTTATTTTACTTAATCCTAAATGTCACTACTAGTTAACTTGCATTTGTTGCAGTTAATTATATTTAATCTTTACACTTTCGTGTTTTAAGAAATATTAATTGAGAGAAATATTTCATGCATTGTTTTCAAGTTTTATTGCGTATAATATGTTGTTGATTTCATCAAAGAGTAATATTTAAAAATGATTACTTCTAAAAATCTTATTCTACGATATTTTTAAATTTTGATGATTATTCTTTAACAAATTAAGTAGACTACTTATTTGTACTTTTGGTTTATGGAGATTTTTGATTTTTTGACAAATCAATGTTAGTACTTATAAACATAATATGTTATTTCTAAGTAGATTACTTCTTCACATTCTTTGTTTATGGTGATTTAGTTTTTTACAAATAATTTTTAGAACTAAATTCTTTATATATCATTTCGAATTGTATTTTCTCGTACAAACTTTCTTCATATTTAATTTTTTTTTCCCGAGGATGCTGCCCCTCCCCCTTTTCCTAAATTAAATTAACATTAAAATATGAATTTTTCGCTCGTAATTTGTTTCCTCTTTGTAAATATGTTCTTTTATTTCTTTCCCTTCATACTTTTTTTTTCCAGTTTAACTTTAATATTTCTTTTACTTCATTTATTTCAAAAATGAAAACTCGGAAGATTTTTCCCGGAAATAAATCTGAAGAACACTTTCCGTGCATTACCCTTGCTTAATTTTTACTTCCTCCTCAAAAATATGAATATCTTTATTTTCTTTGTTCTCACAAAATGAAAAATTAACTGCAACTCTTCATAGTAAGAACCAAACAGATAAAAACTCACTCATAAATCAAAACAAAGAGACGCGAAACACGAAACTTAGTTTTTAGTTCTAAACCATTTTGCACAGAAGTCTATTTTAATAATGTTCTTTAAACCGCTAGCCTGAGCTGTTTTCATGCAACAGAAATCTTAATGATATCTTTTGTTTCTGCATTTACTCTTGTTCTTTCCTTGATGCAACAATGAATTATGGGAGGAAGTGTTATGGGATAACAAATCTGGAAAAATTAAGGCTTCGCTGAATTCCAGAGCGTGTGTTCGAATGCGCCTTATCCAATTCACAAAACATAGTCATGCCGTAAATGCAGCCCCGTGAATCTGACAGTTCTCTATTATTTTCTCCAAATGATTAATGTAAAGTGGGACCTTTTTGAGCTCGACTATCATTTGTATCTTTCAATTCGAAAAGCGCATGGTAAGTTCACGTAAATCTCTCGCGCGTGATTTATAACTATGTCAATGCTGTCTTCGAGTTGAAATACGTCGCTTTCACTTCATCAATTTTTAATGTTATTGATCGTGAATGTATGAATGGATTACCGTTAATTTTAAGACTATTTGAAATTCAGTTTTATTTTACGAAGTTATTTGTTAGAAAGTTCATATTAAAGATTACCATAATTATAATTAAGATAATAATATATTCATGCATGTGTTATGTTAAAGTTATATACACATAATGATAAAATGAGACAAATCAATAATTAGTAATTACTGTGTTTCTTTTATAAAACGTATTATTTTAAGAAACTTTATTCTAGAGTTTTGTAGAAAATGGAGTTTAGAATTCCATTCAAGCAAGCTCATATGAACTATATTAATAACATTTGTATGACGTTGAAATTATTACAGTTTCATTATTATTCTTGTATCTTTAAATTAGATACACATTATTATTAAAGCCAGATAAAGTTGCTTGTTTTCGAAGTTATTTGTATCATAAAAGTTAAAGTATATAAGTATTATTCTTGGTGAAGCAAAAGAAAAATAATAATACTTGACATAATTTTAATTAACTATTAATATTTGACGTAAAGATATCGATTACTGTTAAAACCATACATTTTTGGTGAAAAGTTTCTGAAAGCTACAGTAGATGATATTTGTTCTTTTTTTCTGTGAAGCATGCATGTATTAAAGAATTACATTACATTCAGTATTGGGGCTCAATATAAAATATTAAAGCTATCGTATTTTAAAAATACATGAAATTTAGACTTGAATGAGAAATTTTTATCAGAATAAGTTAGTCAGAA
This sequence comes from Trichonephila inaurata madagascariensis, assembly GCA_019973955.1. Classification (NCBI taxonomy): domain Eukaryota; kingdom Metazoa; phylum Arthropoda; class Arachnida; order Araneae; family Nephilidae; genus Trichonephila; species Trichonephila inaurata. Next base: position 78,797 of record BMAV01001120.1, read on the forward strand.
ATACCTTTATGTTAATTCACAGAAAACAATACACTTTTTTTCCTCTTATGAACTTTATATTTCAATTATGATAATCAATTATATTTGCTACATAGATTTATACTATCTACAAAGAACTGTGCAAAAATTTTAAATACTTAATGTATTCTGAAATAAACAATGTTGCACAATGAATATATAGAATTCATAAATTCCTTTGAATAATTTAAACAAAAAGAATTCTTGACTTTTACTAGAAATTTTATTTTAAAGTTATCTTTTCCCTGCAATTTTGAATTCTTAAATCCATCCTGTTAATCTTATTCTTTGCAGTATTAGGAAGAATACTGTATTTTTTATTTTATTAGAATTAAGACTACTTCTAAACAAAAATTATGCTACTATAACAATTTTTTTATTTATTTTTTTCCAAATAATTTTCAATTTGTGCTTTGAATATTTATTCCTTAAGATAATTAATTACATATGTACGAGGGTGAGTCAGAAAATAAGTTTTCCCTGTGAACTGTGGCCAGACTGTAAAAGTCAAAACATAGAACGAGACATTAAAGATAAGACATAACTTTATTTTTTCTACTAGTACATTGATGCATGTGTCATACCGCTTGATAAGTTTAAAAAAGTCCTCCAAGAAAACTCAGGGCTTTGTATACGGAAGAGACGTTTAACGGCATGTTTGACTTCATCATTGCTTCCAAAGCACCTTCTGGCGAGATTATTCTTCAAAGTCAGAAAGAGATGAAAGTCACTTGGTGCGAGATCAGGACTGTATGACAGATAGCGTAGGCGCTCCCAACCAAGAGTTTCAATACTGTTTTGAGTTGCCATCGCCGAGTATGGTCACACATTGTCATCCAACAACAGAACACTAGATCTAAGAAACCCAGGCTGCTTTTTCCGAATCACCTTTTACAATTTCGATGGAGTGTTGTAGTACCGCTCAGTATAGATTGTTTCAACCTCCAAAAAGTCAAGCAACAAAACTCAGATGTTCAGAAAACGTTCAGGTGTTATCCTCGCCTCTTGAACAGGGTTCAAAATTATGTGATATGTTGTCAATAGCCCTCGAGCAGCTTTACAGTGTTAATAAGCACTGTTAATAAGCATAAGTGATGTTAATAAGCACTTACTCATGGCAAACTATGCATGTGTCTTTAATATCAAGAACATGAATGAATAACAAATATTTCTTAGAAAAATTTTCACGTATTATCTTATCTAATTAAAAAGCATCAATTAGTATTTTTTTAATTAATTTTCGTTTTGTATTCTAGGAATGTTTCTTTTTCTAATTAAATTAGTCCATTTAAAATTGAACCAATCGTATCTTTTTACGCATAACGCAAAGTACCACGCTTCCGAATCCTTTAGACCCACTCACGGCAAAAGGGAGAATTCTTTCCACTTAATTGGAAGTCTGAAATATGCATTGGAAGGCACGTTAATTAACTTATGTCAGTTGTTAAGCACCCCATTCGCTCCACTCAACAGTAATAATTATAATTAATAACTAACGAAGCATTCCAAATAAAATATTATCGTTTGCTGAAAACTTAACGGAGCTGTTATTATTAATTTATCACTTCGGTACTAATTATATTTCCACGCATTATCTCTTCCAAACTTGTGTTGTTTTGCTTTTAGCGTTACCCAGTCCAATGGTTTATCTCACGGTGCTTTGCATAAATTGAGGTAAATGGTTTCTGTAACTTATTTAGGGGCTTTTCTAATAAGTAGAATACCATCAGTTCGTATTTATTTATTGTTGTGATTTCTTTCGTTTCAGAACCTCAAGAACCAAATCATGACAACAAATCTTTGGGTCGAGCAAGTAAGTGATATTCAATTTATTATGGATACCATTTTTTAAAATGATAATAATGAATAAAGAACTTTTGATTTTTAAAAGCGATTATTTTGGTATTAGACCCTCTCGCAGCACATCCCGCGATTTCCACGGGTATGCATTTTTTCCTCCTATTTAGCTGTGCAACCCATGCTGCTCTTGTTTATGTTTTCATTTACATTTTACTGTTGATATTTTGATGATATAATTCTATATTTTAAAATAAAAACTCTTTTACAAAAATTTGTTGTATATTTTAACTCTAAAATGTAGATTTAATATGTAGATTTAAAATAAGTAATAAAGCCATAAGCAATTTTTGAATCCACTTTAATAAAATAACGACGGGGCGATAAGGTTAATATAAGGCATGCGCGTTAAAAATGTAGATTTTGCAATTTTTTTTCCTTTGAAAAAATTACGCGATTTTGAAGATTTTTCAATTTTAAATATATACGATTTGTTTCTCTTAAATATGAATTGAATTAATAAATTTATAATTGAATTTTGTGGATTACCCAGGGTGATTCTAAAGTCATGGAAAAAAATTTGAAGGGTGTTAGACCTTGTAGGAAGATTCGAACCGAGTACTTTCCCATTCTGAACGCCCCCCAGTACTTTATCGATCACTCCAAAACGATCGTCTTCGCTTGATGTCTAAGTACTGGTTTATTTAGATACCGCTAGCTACATTACTCTCCCACCAGTGAGGTGGATAGGCGAACGTTTTTTCTTTGTTTGTTACTGAGAGAGTGCGCTTATTTATTTATTTTTAATTTGTTTATTTATTTATATTTTTTTTCCTTCCCATATATAATATTAATTTTTCTTGCGGTAGATGGCGCCACGACAGTTCAGAAAGTTGCGTTTTCTTACTTCAGTCAAAGGTCACCAATGTAGGAAGATTCGAACCGTGCACCTTCCGTTCCGAACGCCAGTACTTTATCGATCACTCTAAAATGATCGTCTTCGTGTGATGTCTAAGTACTGGTTTATTTAGATACCGCTACAAGCTCACTAAAACAAACAATTTTTGTTTTGGAAGGCATGGGTGGAAGTACCCCGTCGAAGTACAAAGAGAAATAAATAACACATTAATGGAAACATAAAACGTTCATTAGCATAGGTCGTATAGTCCTCGATCTACTCCTTCCATCAGTATTGGCGATAAAGTAACCACTTTCACAAAGCTGTTGATGTGCACTGAAACATTTTGTGACTTGGCATGCGACTACTTGGAAAGCGCTCCTGATACAGCCGTAACGCTGCTCTGTCGTTGTCATTGCCAGAACTGTACATTAGGTGCACGTCTGTTTTTTTTTTTATTAGTAAAATCACCCAAAACAACCGAAATCTGAAGCGCAAATGCCGATTTTGGGGCTACAACAGATCACTAGCACACCGTTTTGTTGCCTTCAACTATTGCCAATATTGTCCGCCAATAACGCTATAAAGGACGCCAAGAATGCATGAAGATTGGTCGAAACAATATCTAAAACTTTTTTAAAATTATGTCTACGGAATTACTCGTTAAATATGCTGCTAATGAATTTTTATGTTTCCATTAATGAGTTATTTTTTCTGTACTATTTCTTTAAACATTTCATGCCATCGCTTTGTTGAATTCACCAGGAGATTTTCTTCCATAATAACGCCGAAATTAACGCTGAACATTAATGAGCAATTTTGTTTCGTGAAACCAAAGCACACATTGGGCTTTCTCTTGAACCACCATTTTGGCAAAAAATAATGCCTTTTTACAAATGTTCCCCCAAATTACCTTGAAAGAGCATTAAAGCCATATAGTGCGCAAAAAAAACTGCAAAAACTTATCGATCCAGTGATGCAAAAGTTACATTATTAAATTAAAGGGTTATTTTGTAATGGAATGTTTATAATCAGGGCTAGACTTTTGACTTATACCCTGTATTATACAAGAAGGGAAGTTTTTAGAAGAATTTTTTAATAAATTGGGCCTCGTGTAGCAGATATTTCTATTCAGCAGTGTGCTAATCGCTTTCACTGGCAGAAACAAACTGAACTTAGGTTTGGATTTAAACATGGATATAAAATAGCCTCGAAAGTTCCATCTTATATTATCTGTTATACACTATTTTGCAAAAAATTGAAGTATCAAGGGTTTTCCGATTGTGATGAATTTTCATAAGCAAAAACATCTTGATCGAACATGTAAATGATCAAATTTTCAAGGCCAATGAGCATGAATTGCAGTCGCTTGTGAATAATCTTTTACATGCGTGTACTTTAGACATTGATAACTGTATCTGAGTGCTGTCGACGGTGTGAAGACTTTCTGGGATTTATTCTATGAATATTGCTGCTGAATCCTGTATTTCAAAGATTGGATTTTCGACAATTTCTCAAGGCTCTTTAAGAACTGCCTTTGTGACTAATTTGCATAAAATCCTCGACCTCCGATCATCGTAACAAGATATATATATATTTTTTAAATATGATTTTTGTATGCGAAATTTTCCAAAACGGTACTTAGTTTCCGAGCATGCCCCGTATATCTGTATAAATTTCATATCGTTGGTATTTGTATTTAATTAAGTATTTTTATTCCTGTGTCTTCAGAAAAAAAATCCTTATACTAGGCTTAAGAGTTCATAATACCGAAATAATACCTAAAATATGACAACTTAAATATTTTGAACATTACCTCAGGAACTAACTACGTATTGATTAGTCGGGCTCTAACATTTAATCGTCATCTCTTGGGTAGACTTATTTCATTTTTTCGTGTTTTGTAGCATACAGATTCATTGAAATCCTTGCGGTCTGCGTAGTTTAATTTTTCTACTTCATTTTCTTTGCAGTACTGGAACGACTATAAACTAACCTGGGATCCGAGGGAATACGGAGGGGTGGACATGCTCCATGTGCCATCTGATCATATATGGAGGCCAGACATCGTCCTCTATAATAAGTAAGTATGTTTCGAAGCATATTGCCAAGCTGCCACCATTTAATTTGCTATATCAATAATTTCCAAATACACACACAGACCTGGTAAATAATCTGGAAGGCATCATCCTTGTGGAATGTTTCATTTGCACTGCAATTTATTAATTTGGATTAATCGGAATATAGCCAATAGGGCAGTGTTTCTCAAACTGTGGGGCGCGCCCTCCTGGGGGCGCGATACCCTTACGAGGGGGGCGCGAGCATATCAAAAATAAAAGATTTAAAAAATAATTAATTTACTGGAATGAATTAAAACAAAATACTTTCAGACATAATAAAAAATGCACTTTTACTCTAATATAATTTATAGGCGATATAAGTCATCTCTCAAAAATAAAAACTTCTTCAACACCTAATTAGCTATCTTTGATCCAAATAAAAAAATTTTTATTTGATTTGCTGTAATCTCATGATAAGTGATTTTTACTACTCTTTCAGAGAAAAAACAAATCCCAGACCCAGAATCGAAAAAATTTAGGAACATAAAAAATTCATCGCTGTGATTATTTTTGAAATACTGCACATTATAGCTGTAATCTGTTTTTGCTGATAATCTGTTTGACCTTCTAAGTTATTGGTACAGTTAGTTATGACCTCTCTCTTATATGTGTTTGTTTCTCATTTAGGGAAGTTGTAAGTAATGTATTTATTTCTGTGTTGCGCTTTTTTTCCATACAAAAGAGTTTTATGATATTTGGAAAACCACGGAGAGCACTTTGAAGGATTACTTGTGGCCAAGACTTTTAACCCGTAGGTGGTCGCGCGGGACACACATATCACAAAATCGTTAATTGTGATAAAACTGTTTATTTGTTACCAAAGAAAAATTGAGAAGTTCTTGAAAGTAGGTAAGTTTACTTTCTCTCAGTTAAATTATTCACTGGAATCACTATTTATATAGTAAACAGTAAAATAATTATAAAAAAAGGATTGGGGTGACTCAATCACCCCGCGTGACCATTAACGCTAGTATCGAGTGTGTGTCTGCCCCCAGGATAAAATATTTTGAAGTCTTCTCGCTTTAAATATTAAAAATAACACTATTATTCTTCATTGGAATTTTATGTTATTTTTCATTGTTTAACATTAATTCTAAATGCTAATTCTGTGAGGCTTAAAATTACACACATTTCGCTTAAAACTAATTATAAAATGAGCATTCATTTTAAAATATCATTTTACATTTTCGTAAACATTGTCACGCATTTGAGTTTACTCTCCTGACAATTCAGCTATTTATCAAGAATGTTTTAGTTTTTTAAAAAATGAACTCGTTCGAACAGCGGGTACTTCAGACAGTATAATTTTAATGTATCAGTGCTGCACAAGGTATTTTATAACTAATTTATAAATACTAAATTAAGAGCAAGATTAATAAGTTTTAGCGACTTCCATGGGCTTGTCTTGCAGAGGAAAGTTTTTCAAAGGAAGGTTTACGATTAGAAATTGACACTGAGTACATTTTTCTATATTTGGCTGAGATCTATATTTTGTCTTGAAAGCAGCCACCGCATTTTACAATCTGTTCCAATTTAAAAATTCGAGAAAAAAAATAAAATATATATTACTTAAAAAAGTTACATATATAAAATTTAATATACTTATTTTATAGTACGGTTTTTATAATTAAGATCGTTTTGTAGCTTTAGCGTCAAAGTGCATTATTATTGCATTCAATACATTATTATTGTATAAGGGGGGCGCGATAAAATTATATATGATTTAAAAGTGGGTCACCAGTATTGAAAGTTTGAGAAGCACTGCAATAGGGAAATTGTGATACAGAATTTTCTGTTGTAGTGACATAAATAACTAAGCACATCTATATATATTATCGATTTAATTTCACTTTAAATCTACAATTTCCTATATTTTTAAATCGATTTTTTTTCGCAAAATTGTTAATTTGAAACTACTTTAATTGCCTGATACATAGCTCAGGACAGTGTTGCACACAAGGGGATGGGGAATGTCCTCGGGTCCGGACCCTTCCCCCAAAGCCCTTGATTTTTCTTTCGATTATGATCCTACGCATATAATACGTAAAATTTAACTAAGCATTTATTAATAATAAGTAATTTTATTAATTAATGCTAATTATTCATTCACTACTTAATTTTTTACTTTTTTTTATTCCCTAAAATCGACAAAATCAAAAGAATATGTTAGGCGGCGTATTGGAGAATGATACGAAAATAGTGGACTTTTGACCCTGTGTGCGTGACTGGCTCAGGATACGAAATGGATGTTATCAATTTTCATTTGAAGAGATAGTATAATGTATTTTGTATAATTTATTAGTTGTTCAATTAGAGAGAGTTGGATATACCATAGTTAGAAATTGGCTTTACAGCAAAAAAAAAATTCCCGCGCGCGAGTACCTTTATCCTCTAAGAATTTCTTTATCGATTATAATTCTGGAATGGTGAGATGATAATACCCGAAATAAGAACTACTGAATATAAAGAAAGTAAATTCTTTATTATAGAGATAGCATGCAGTGTGGTCAAGTCATCGATGAAAATAATTTAATGTTGTAAATTCATGTCAAATATCTATCATGTATACTGAAGTATAAACTACTAACAAATAATTTTAAAATAGAAGTTTCATGGTATTTTTTAAATCGCTTTGTATCACTTAATTTTCTAACTCATTTTCTGTTATGTCTTTATTATTCCCTAGGCCGCGGTAGCCGAGTGGTATAGGTTTCGGATCGGGGCTTGCCTTGTCCCGAGTTCGAGCCCAGTACCACTAAACACCCGCCGTGTTGGGCAGCGATGCACGTTAAATCTGTCGAGAGCTGAAACGTCCTCCCGTTGGTGTGGTAGTTAGGAAAGGGGGTGCCAGCTCAGGGGTCGTCCACGTCACTTGACCATGTAACCATGGTTCAAAATCACGTGGTCCGTCGTCAAAAGCCCTCGTGTAGCTGAACAGTGCGACGTTAATATTCAATAAATAAATAAATAAATTATTATTCCTATAAGTATATTTACTTTATTATATTTAAAAAAAAATAAAAATTTACCTCTATAAAACTATAAATGTTCGCTCTAGACGCGCTCTTAGCTTTAACTTTCAAATAATAGTATGTTCCCCAGCATATTAGTTACAGTCTGGTAAATAGTTTCAATGTGCTTTTAATTTTGAAAATGGTTTCAGTTACCTTACTGTATTTGACGTTATCTTAATTTTAGAATGTATGCTATTATCCTGCAACATTTATAGAGAGAATATATTCCACTCTTTTATTACATTTCTAACATATTCTGTGACTATAATACATTTAATATATATTCCGCGAACCTATAATAGTAAGGATATATTCTAACATAAATCTTACTTTTTGGAGTGAATTATAGGATGCTGATTACATTTGAATGTGTTCCATTTTCATGCTATTTTTAAATAGTTAAACTTTCGTAATACGTTTGTAGTTATTTTTGAATCAAGAAACAACCAAACTTTTTTTTACTTATCTGTATTTTTCTGCACTAACATCATTTTCGATGTGAATACAATATTCTCTACTGTCAATTTAATACAATTATATGAATTATGCCTTTCATGGGGAAAATTACAATTTATTTGAGTTCTTCAAATCGCATAATTTAACCGTCACTATAATCCATAGTGACGCCAACTGCTGTGCCGTTTAGCTTGGGTTTGAATCCCGGATAAGGCATGGATGTTTGTAAATGTATAATGCTTGTGCGGCATGTGGGCACTTTATATATTCGTCAAGTTGCATCCCCTCGACAGGTTGGTGGAAGAGAAATTGGAGGTCCCTGACCCTCTTCCCCCTGAGTGTTCATTCTCAAAATTGGGGATGGTACCGAGCCAAATCGTACTGTCACCTGTATGATGCTCAAACTAGCCCCTTGCCTTGTCATTCCCTCCAGTTGAGGGGGGAAGGCTGCGGTAGCTCAGTGGTCAAGGTATTGGATCATATGGCAGGCATGTCATGAGATCGAACCAGTACCACTAAGGAACCGCCGTGTAGGGGAGCGATGCATGTTAAATCTGTCGAGAGCTCAAACATCCTCCCGTTGGTGTTGTATGGTAGTTAGGAGAGGGGTGCCAGCTCAGGTGTCATCCACGTCACTTGACCATGGTTCAAAATTACGTGGTCCGTCGCCAAAAGCCCTTGTGTAGCTGAACAGTGTGACGTTAATATTCACTCACTCAATCGCCATGACGAACTTCGTGGGCCTCGATCTGGCATCGCTCGATCAGGTGGCATTTTCAAGCACATAATTTTTCTGCTTTGTTCAAGAAGCTATCATTTCAATTTTGAAAAGTACAATTGATATCATTAGAAAATTGAAAATATTGTAAACTGAGATAAATATTTATAACTGTTTGAAAATACTGAACTTATAGACCTAATGTACCGTATGGTTATAATTAAGGTTACACTATTCAGAGGCCTGTGCAACCCGTTCTACTTTTCAGATTTTATGAAACTTGAAATATATGCCATATGGAGCATGGGGAAAAAGTTTCTGCAAAAAAAAAATATTTCAAATTTTGACCACTAGGAGAAAATGTGGTGCCCATAGAAAGACACAAAATATGTTAGAAGCGTTAAAATTTGTATTCAGTTACAGAATATGTTTAATAAGTGCTCCATTGACATCAATAACGTGTTGAAAGAGCATTATAGCGTTTTCAATGGTAGCACGAAGAAACTCATGAAGGATTTCAGTCACATAGCATATAATGCTGGCTTTCAAATCAGATTAAGTGCTGATTCCTCTTCTACAAACACGGTCTTTTAAAAATCCCCACAACCAGAAATCACGGGAATTTAAGTCGGGTGAGCGGGAAGGTCATGCACCCGGAAAATATCTGGATAATCACGATTACCACCAAAGTTGGCACTAAAAAGTGCTTTGAATTGCTCCATCTTTGCATAAAAGTAGTGGTTTGCAAACACTGTCGTTCCCGTAAAGCAGGACTGATGAACGATGAAAACACGCACTAAATGCTTCTATGGCTATGACTGCAAGATTATGTAGAGATTTTCGGATTTGGAAATTTGTACTTTTTGCAGAATTTCCCCCCTATGATCTATATAGCATTTATTCCAAAATTCATCAAAATCCTGCAAGCAGAACATGTTCTGCAGATCTCTGAATAGTGTAACTTTAATTATAACCACCCGGGATTACATATATAGTTTATTTCTGTGTTCCCGGGAAGTATTTTAAAAGTATTCATTTTGAAGTTTCTCTGACAAAATTAAGGTATCCGAATACGTTCGGAACCGTGATTTTGCAAGAGCGTATAAATGTATAATATTTATAATATTTAGTGTCGCTTGGATTAGAAAATGTATAAAAAATTGTTTTAAGAATATTATTACAATAAAAAATGATTTAAGTACAATATTTTGACAAAAAATGAAAACAGAATGACCCATTTTCAAAATATTCTCCTTTTGCGAAAATTGCTTCTATTATAATAATATTTTGTCTGTATAAAGCTCAGACATCTGTGCAGAGGCTCAACTAGAATTTTTGAAATAAATAAAGTAGAAGTGGGTTTATCCATGTTTTACGACAACAGAGGGGAGAAATTTTAAGGAAAAAACGCCGATAATTATATATTTCAATGGATTGTAACTCTAAAAATGATGTGAATTTTTCAAAACTCATAGTTGAGCCTCTGTACAGTGGTTTGAGCTATATACAGACAAAATATTACTATAATCGAAGCATTTTTCTCAAAAGGAGAACATTTGAAAAAAGGTTATTCTAAGTTAATTTTTTGCCAAAATATTGAATTAAAATAATTTTTTTGTCAAAATGTCCTTAAAACAATTTTATGCATGTATTCTAATCTAAGTGACACTAGATATCATGAAAAGTATCCATTTATGGGTTTTTTTAAAATCCTGTTTCCGAACGTAGTCGGTTACCTTAATCTAAGCATTGCATCAATACAAACTGTTTATTAATGGTTTGAAAACTAATTTTTTCTATTTCCTTGGAAATTTAAGTAGTTATTTTTAAATATTTTTAAATAGTGAACGATTTACGCAAAGAAAAATATACATATAAAGTTGAATAAATCACATTGAATTAGTTCTGAAAAGATCATCCTGACACACATAAAACAGCTTTGCTCCTTTTCCTAAATAAGGCAGTTATATAAAAAGTCGTATAACATTAAAGACAAGATTTTTTAGAAAATTGGAATACTAGATATTAAAATTATTGTAATATGTTAACAGAATTGCCAGTTATAAATTCTTACTGCATCTTTGTAGGAAACTAAACAATTTAAAAAAATAGCACATACAAACTACAAAAAGAAATTTTTAACATACAAAAAATACATTAATGAAAAAACACATAGGTAATACCTTGCAAAATAATTTTACTTCTTTGTATTAATTTGTGAAACAAATAAACAAATATGTATTATAAAAGCAATAATAAATGTTTTGAAACATAGCTTGATTTTAGATACAAGTTCAGCAAAAAAATATTTTTATATTATTTTTTTTTTTGTTTTAAACGTTTAATTGCATTAATAAAAGATAAATCAAACGTTTAGTTTTAGTAGAGATTTCATCCATAGAAATAACAGTAATAAACATATTAGTTAAGAAAAATGTATTTAATTTTATTATTATAAATAGTGCATACATTTCATATCAGATTTTAAAACATCTTTTACTTAGCATTTTAAAACATTTTATTTGGTATTTTGCTTTCTCATAAGAAATTATTCGTAAAAAAAGCATTTTTTTTCTTTCTTATATATATATGCACAGATGTGAATGCAAAGAACTAAAAGAAATCAAATACCAGATTTTAACTTTTGAATACTTTAGAACGATGCAATATAATTATATAGAACGTATAAAAATTTGGAAAAAAAATCAAGTCAACACATAATTTTAGAGTTTGTTATAGCATATCTTTAATTAAATAACAAGCATAATTTTAAAAATGCATAACATTTAAAAATATTGACACAATTTATTTTTGTCTTCTCTTGCAAGTCAAAATATTACAAATGAATTTTTTTCCTTATGTCGTAAACAATAGGATAGTGTAAATACACACGCATACACATAAGAAATATTACAATCAATTCACTCCAAGGAATGTTATAGAAAGTTGTTTTTATTTTATTGTTAAAATAAATTTTTGAAATGAATTTTAAAAAATAACTAGAGAAAAATTTTTAAAGTATGCGTTTTAAAGATTTGCTCTTTATTTACACCCTTTTTTATAAGCTACATTTGTATGTAACGGAATATTGAATTCAATTTTTACCCACTTTAAAAGGTCAGATTAATTTAAAATTTTGCCCTTTTGTCCAAGACCGATGACAATACAATAATTAAATAATTTTCTTCCATTGTCCTGAACAGGATCATCAGGATTAATGATTTCCCATTTTCAGATTCCATTCAGCATCTGGTGATTAATTTCAGATACCATTTCCAGATTTGGCGACTAAAATATTAAGTCACAATTTAGTTCGTTTAACTATAAAATAGTGCGTTTTTTTTTAAACTGTAATTTATTGTATCATGCTTAAAAACATGATTGATTTATTGTTTTATGAGACAAAAAAATGTTCATACAGTTTATTATTGTTCAAACAGTCTATTTATAAAACAAAGATGTGTTGTTGTTGTACCCTTCCCGAAAGGAAGGAATGAAAGTTGCCAGAGCCTGAGACCGATTGGACTTCTATACGATAGATGGCGACACCATCTATCTCCACCTCCACAATTTGGGCATGGAACTGGAAGGGAGGGAAATATATTATTCAGCCCCCTGCATCATTGGTTGCTGCTGCGACCGTCCACAAGACTTTCGGACCCACTGATTTAACGAGCATGTACTCCGAGTGTACTCAAGTATTTAGTGGCATCGGGCATCGAACCCAGGCCTTCCAGTCTGGAGACCGATGCTCTAACCACTAGTATATTCATGGCCCAAAACAAAGATTTGAGAAGTTTAAAAGGCATAAAAATAAAATTCTCATGTCTCAATAATCTTACAAATTTCTATTTAAAATATTATTCACCATCTATCTATATATAGCATGTATTATCATTTTCTCAAAAAATGTAAAATGAAATTGAGTCAGAAGAGAATTAGAAACATTTTTTTTCCATTTGTCATCAAACGACAAAATCTTTTTCTTTTCTTTTAAATGGGGCAGCAGATAAGTAATTATCATTGAAGACCTAGTACATTTCCCGGGAGCGGGTATCACGTTTAAGTGTGGCATCATAAAGTTGGATACCAATTGCCTCGATGTAATTTTAACGCCCAGTTCTTTTCCCAGAGGTATACACCTGAGTTCTGACGATGCGAAATTGTACTAGGAATTTAGTTTTGCCAGGAAAACATAGAACAAACAGGCATTCTTGAGATCTTTAACATGCCGCAATATCATACGACCTGAATGCAGTCAAGTGTTTGTGTCATGAAAATCCACACTTGATCCTGGGTCGAACACGCAAATTTGGGATTACAAGGTCAACGCCCAACCAACTACACCACCCAGCCAGTCTACATAACAACACATGCAATGACACATAACAAAATCATGTGCAAAACGAATTGTACACTTTTTACAATAATTACGGCCAGTAAAATTAGAATTTGCAAACATCTTAAAAAATAAGCAAAATATTTTATAAATAGTTATTCATATGAGAAAATAAAAACTTATGTAAATACTCTAAAATTTGAAGAGAACGTTTCCGAGTAATTATACAACAACAAAAAAATCCATTTTATTATATATTTTTTACATGATGTAAAAAAGTCGTTTTTAGACTATGCCAATAAAAATTTCACTTATCAGTCCTGCATTATCATTACTGCAAACATTTGTCGTCTCAAATAACCCTTTATCATGCTAATCTTAATCACTGAGCTTTTTCTCTGAGAGCTTATAATTTTGTTAGATATTTTAAATTATGATACTAATACATCATAAAGGATTTTTTACTTTAATTTAATTTTTCTAAAAATTCTTTTCACATATGGGAACATTTGGCTTCTATTCATTTTATAAAATCCTAATATTTTTTACTGTGCAGAAAATGCATTAGTTTACAGTAAATAAACTTTTGAACAAATTGCAAATATTTAATAACAAAAAATTGATATTGATACCATGGTATTAAGCGAGAAACAACGAAGCAGCTACTGTTCTATGATGGCTGTGATGGTTACCGCAAATAAACGAAGTACTGGCAGAAATGGCTACAACCAACAGAAATGGCTCCATTGGCTTCACGGAGCATTGACAGGCTTATAAATGGGGACTGCCCACTAAACAATAAAGGTACCAGGAAGTAATGATTATAACTTGAAACGACTGTGACAGGAAGCAGTAACTGTGATAGAAAGTTCCAACTACAGAATCTAGTAACGTCGTGAAACTTTTATAACACAAAAAACGCTGTTTATTCAAATTATACAAATTTTGAATAGATGAAATGACAAGAAAAAATGTGCCCACCTTTCAAAGCCCCATTTCGTTATTAATGCTACAGAATTATGAATCTAATAGTAACCGATTAGGTTACAAATTCGTAAAACTATTAATTTTCCTGTTACGTGAAATAACTCCCACCTTTTAATTCGATCTCTCAATAAAATAAAAATAAACATTCGAAATGAAAGTTACATTAAAAATTTACTCAATAAATCGGAGTGTTGTTCAAAATAACATCTAGCTGCACTGACATTAACTATTGAACGTCTTACAAAGTTACTATGCTAACTTTTGGCTCATGGAAATGAATATACTTCTAGAAAATTCCAAAGTATTCCAAAATTTATACTTCTGTATTAACTGACACATAATACTAGAAAAAATTTTACAATACTATATATCCTTCCTTATTATTCAGTCTAATTTTAGACTAAATAAACGCACAAACTTTATTAAATATTGTTACATTGTGATTGGGGCTCTAGGATTTTATGCAAATCAGTTCCAAAGAACAAGACAGTTCTTTAGAAGCGATAGAAATTTATTGTCTCGAAAACAAGCCTTGAAATACAGGATACACCGCGAAATTCGTAGAAAAAATCTCAGACGGTCTTTACACTTTAAAGAGTGCTCAGACACAAGTATCAGTGTTTAAAGTATACGTATGCAAAAGATTATTCACAAGCACCGCTTTTCCTATTCAACAGTCGAGTTAAACCCTAATCGACTGTTATAGTCAAGGCAAGACCACTAATCGCTAGAAAAAACAATACTAAACTAATCGCTAGTAAAAACAATACTCACTAATCGCTAGTAAATTCAATATTCACTAATTTCTAGTAAAAATAATACTCACTAATCGCTAGTAAATTCAATACTCATTAATCTGTAGTAAAAACAATACTAATAGCTGGTAAAAACAATACTAATAGCTGGTAAAAAACAATACTAACTAATCGCTGGTCAAATTAATACTCACTAATTGCTATATAGTCAAAACAATAATAACAAATCGCTAGTCTAATCGATAGTCACTAATCGCTGGTCTAATCAATACTCACTAATCGCTAGTCAAAACAAGACTAACTCAATTCCGGCCACCATCTCCGTATTTATAGACCTCACGGATCCCTCGAGAAAGATCCGCTTGCGTCATATAGGTCGTGATAATAGTGTATTTTTCCACTAATTTCTAGAAGAATCCATAGGGTCCCGAATTCGCCAAAAATAATGCCAAATTGGCTCTATCGCCAAGATTTCGCTAAGTTCTCATTGAATTGCCATTATAACGTAAGGAATTGCTAGCGAATATTATATTTTTAATATTAAATAAATATAACATAGAGCAATATAAATACATTACACATCAAAATACAAATTATTTTTACTATTTTACACAAAATTCGTAGCAATATGGTACATAGAAAGACTGCTAATAATATCACAGTGAATATTATAAATATTAAATATATATTGTGTAAGCAAAGTATAAAACACATTCTAGAAATTCCTTTCAAGAATTATGCTAAGAGAACTTAGATTAGGTTAAGGTAAAATTCATTCTTAAATCAAATCCTTTTGTAAATTCATTAATATTCTAGTCATATATTGCATATGTATACATACTGTCAAGGTCAGGTTAAACATTTCCAAATATGCTAATGTTTCCAAGATACATTTTAAACAACTATAGGCCTCTTTTGACCAACTAAAGGCCAAAATCTTGGACTATTTAACAAGAGAGCAATTATTTGTGTTGCATTACTAAATTAGGTTGGCGAGAATTAATTTAATCGATTTGTGGTATTCAAGTCGTTCTGAAATTCTGTGGAGAATATAAAGACAGAAATCTGCGATAATAATTGAATTAACGTGTCTATGCTAACTGCTTGTTGCAAGAGGTAATTTGATTATTCCTACATTTAGAAACCACAGGCATCCAGTTTGTATTTAAATTTAGTTGTAAATAACGTGTTAAAATAATGTTGAATATAATGCAAGGGTATACTGAAAACTCGACTCACAGTGAGAAACATTTATTTGTGCATTTTACGGGGTCATTGCAGAAAATTTAATTCTAATAATTGTAAAATCATGATTTATGTTTAATTACTGTAAAAAATCCCAACAATATTACTCTTTTGAGATTGAGTACAGCCTCTTATTCAATTCCTACTATTAGTTCTCTCTCTCCTACATATATATATTTATTTATATATTTATATATCTTGTTCAAATTTTCAATCGTTAATATAAAATACTTTTTATTCATCCACTGAAGCTCAAATACATTTTTTAAACTTGTAGTCTATGACACTTGATGTTAATACAGTTTTTTCAAATATTAATTCATTAATTAAATTTTATTTTTTAATTTTAAATTTATTCTGTGTTACTTCTGATGAAGTTAAAATTAGCACCAACAGATGGCGCCAGTAAGTTTCTCAAATGATTTTTTTTCTTGGCTTCAAATATATTTTTCTTAACTTGGTAGGGGTTGACACGTGATGTTAAAACAATTTTTTTCAAATATTTATTCATTCAATAAATTTAATTTAAAATAAAACTTTCTTTGTTGACCTAAGTAGGAATTGACTTAATTTTTTTATGCTACTTGTTTTTAATTTAGTTACAATTTTATTTTTATTTTTGGAACTACGTCCCCAAGAAAATTGTTTATGTACTCTTTTTTCATGTATTTTATCCAATTTTGTGGATAATTTCTAATTATGATAACATGCTTCTATCTATTTAAAATGTTCTCAGTGTTAAGGGAAAGTGATTTAAAGAAAAATCTTTCTTTAAATGGTTGTCGGGGTACATCCACCTTGTGTTGGTTAACGTGGACATCTCGCTGAACGTTGAGGTTTTCGAAGGAATCCGAACACAGTAAGGATTGAGAAGCTATTAAAGCATTGTTTCTCAAACTTTCATCGTGCCCCCCTTCCTGATAATAAAAATGTATTGAATTCAAAAATACTATACTTTGATGCTAAAGTTACAATGCTACTTTAACCTCTTAAGTGCCACCGACGTATATAAACGCCTCGCTCACCCAAAGATTTGATTGTCCCGGATGTATATATACGTATTTCCGAAGTACGATCTTTTCTGTGCATTGCTATCCATACAATTATTTCTAAGGCTTTGGATTACAATAAAAGAACCTCGACAGTATTTGCGAAGGATTTGCTTATTCCAGAGAATTTGCTTAGTTATACCTTTTCTCACCCCTCACCCCCTCAATACATGAAATACGCGTACCTACGTGGAAAATAGTGGCGTTGGGGAGCGAAATGAGTAACTTCTTATCGGCAATTAAGGGATTTATTCTAAACCACACAAATTATTAAGATAAGTGTTAATCTTTGTATATAATTTTATTTATATATGACAAACCCATGGGGTTAATGGTAACTGTTTAACGTGATCTTAACTTAGTATTCATAAATTAATTATAAAATACGTTGTGCAGTACTGATACATTTATAAGGTTATTATATCAGCAATGCATTTATGTGTGTTATGTTAATCAGTGTAATTATGTCAGTATATGTATTCTGTTCGTGTTTACTTTCAGTAAATTAATATTTTTTTTAAAAATAATCTTTTGTTTACGACTTTTCAAATATGCTCGCGCTCCCTTGCTGAGTTATCACGCGCCTAGGGGGGCGCGCCTCACGGTTTGAGAAACGCTGCACTAAAGGGTATTATTTTTTACTGAAAACATTTATAAAATCCCCGTGTTGCACAAAGTATCCCACGGGGCTCATGGAAGTAAGTACTAAGCACACATTACAAAGGAAAGATGGGGGGAAATATTTTGAGGTTATGAAGAACTACAAATATTTGCAACAAATTCACAGAACTTTTTAAAAGCACTTCTGGTGGAAAGAAGTTGTTGAAGATTCGGAAGCCAGTTTTTATTAAGTTCCTTGAAAGCCAGTCTTCGGATATTTAGCTCTCTTTAAAACTTGGAACCCAGAAGGAGCACATGTTCTACATTTTCTTCGCCACCGATACCACAATCACAGAAAGGTGACGGAGAATTAAATAAAATTTGTTCAACTAGCTTTTAAAGTTACCATGAACAGTGAAAAATTGAGTTATTTTGTAATTAGTATAAAAATGATGGCAGGACAGTCTCCTATTAAAGGTTGGAAAAAATTTCTTTGTTAAGCTTCCTTTAATTGAAATGAGATATTCTTGGTTCCAAGATTCTCCATTCTTTCTTTCATAATCTTCTGGTAAAATGTTTAATGAATATTAACGGCATTGTCAATTTCGTGCTTGGTTGCAGCCTTTGCAAGACAATCGGCCCGCTTGTTTCCAAGACCGCCCGTGTGTCCGGGAACAAATGTGAAACTTATAGATATGTATTTATCTTTTAGGCTTTTAAGTCGATTTTGGATCTCGACGATTATGTTGTTTGACGAAAAAATACTCTTCACAGAATCCAAGGAGAAAAGAAAATCGGTGCAAATGAGATAGTCTGAGATGATAGTATTTTGTACAGTGATGCATTTAATGGTGAAGTTTAAACGTAAAAGTTCAGCTACAAAACTGTGCATTCATCACGAATTCTAAATTGAAAGCGCTCAGATTCAACACCACTCCTGAAGACAACAAAAGCGAAACCAACTCTGCCATCAGTATAGCAAATAACAGAAAAATCCTCCGTGCTTTTTTCACTAATTTGAAAAACATTGATAGCATTCCTTTCTGAAGGATGAGTGAGAAACAAAAGCATATTCTCACTAATTAACTTTTGTTAATGTAAGCATTAGAACTAAGTACACGAAACGCAGACAAGACAAAATAAATAATAAGAAATAAAGGGTACTTATCTGAAATGAGATACAACCTCTGAACCTCGCCAAAGAGAAATCCTTCAATATTTTTAATAGCTATGCTACTATGATTCCGAAACTCACTAGTGGGCCTATATTGCCCACAAAGCACAACAACTCCTATTCTCTATCTCACTGACTATTATATCCTATTCAGTCGTAACGTTCATTTGGGAGTTGAGTTGTTCTAGCTCAAAGTGCATATTTGGCTTTACGATAAAAAGCCCGAGTTAGAAGACAGACCTCGCAGATAGCCCATTGTTACATGGTTTTTACAAATTATTCTTCTGATGACCTATATATTTGTAATGATTAAAACAGGATATTTATTCAAATATAACAAAAAACAATCAATTGAAATTTTGTGAGTCATGTAAAGTCATGAAGTGATTTCAAAATGCTACTCCTTTTACAATATTGTACAAAAGGAGTTAGAATGAGCTTTGTAGTATATTGAAGTTCAAAAGCTGGCCTTATTTAAGAAGGCTTAATGAAAATTTCTTGAAGAATGTATAAATTGTAAATTCAAGTTTTTTTTTTTTTTTTTACTAAAACTGAGAAGTGCTTTAATTCAAAAATGCATACAAATTTTTACTCTTTCGTCAGTTACTTCATAACTTTTTAACATATAACTCTCAAATTTTGGGAGATATGGGAAAATATATTAAAAATAATTTAATCAAAAAAGAAGAAAAAAATTCAGTCTTGCCTTATCAATTGCACTACGTCCCCTTAACTAAAGGAACATTCTTTTGAAATTTGTTATGGTATTGATTTCTAAAATCAAATGAATCTGTTAACAGCAAAGTAGGAAATGCCTAGGCATTGTGTAGAATACGTGAACTTTTTAGGCAAAGTATGAAATATCAGATTTATTACATATTTAGCTTAGACATTGTATAGAATGCCTATATATAGGGGCATTCTATAAAATGACCAAATCGATTTAGACAAATTATTAAAAAAGGTCAAGATAAGGCTTATATAAAGCCTTATCTTGACCTTTCTTAAGGCTTATATAAGGCTATTATATTAATGACGTACATTCCTAAAAATACAAATGTTATTCTGATAAAAAAATGAGAGTGCCATTAAAAAAATTATTCAAAATACGTAAAGGAAAATGAAAGTTTTGCCAAAAACAAATTTTATGTCTTTAAGGAAAATGAAATTTTCATATAAATACAAGAAAGTAAAATTAACCTACTTGTTGCAACATGATAGGCTTGAATGACATTTTCAATTACATTTCTTACTCAAAGACAGTTTTTATGTTGGTATTTGTTATACACGTACATCTTGTAAATCATTGGCCGCTTCCATTGAACTGAGCAATTGCAACTGACAGGAGAGGAATTTTATGTTCTGGAATATTTTTCATTCTAAGCAAGTTCTTAGGGCACAAAGTAAATTGTGATTTTGCATATATTTGTTTTAAAATTTCTTCAGAAGCTCCAAGTGGATAGAAACCATCCTATTTCACACACATTATAAGTGCTGATATATTGGCATTCAAAAAAAAATCACAAGTTTCACAACAATACTTTTTTAAAAAAAATAAATAATTTTCTGTTTTTTCTGGCAAGGTTCAAAAAAGTGGATGTGCAGATCAATATCATAATGTGTAATATTTTTGTATTTGGCTGAAAGTTCTTTCAGAATTCCATCACGTCCTCTGAATCCGTGACGTAATACTGTGTAGCAGTGCTTTCCAAACTTTTAATCTTCCCGAAAGGTCAATGTTTGATAATTTTACCGCGGCCCGAGAGTGAGATATTGATTATTTATATTTTAATTTTTTTTTATTTAATAATTTAAACATGCCTTCTGAATAAAATTCAGTTGCACCAAAAAATGTATATAAAATGATTTTTTACATGAAAAATAAAGTGTTATTTCTATAGAAACTCACAAAAACACGAGAGAAATACGCCCCAGTAAATAAAATAGAAATAATGTAATGCTCCCTGAGTGACCCGATACCATTTGATCCACGAAACAGTGGTTGGGGACCGCTTCTGCATGGTACTGACGCCTTCTTTAAAAGGTTAAAAAAACTTTTATTTTTCACAAACATCACATCATAGCTATTCAGCATCCAATAGGCCCTGAGTTCCTTCTTAGTAATCATTTTGGCATTTTGTACATCAGTTATTAACCTCTAGTAAGTAATTTCAACTATTTTATTTTATTTATCAAATGGCAGGCCATTGACCATCAGGTTACTAGGCAACGAGCTCTCCAATATTTCTACATATTGCAGTCCAAACTCTTAAGGTATCCGACTACGTTCGAAACCATGATTTTGCAAAAGCGCGTAAATGGATAATATTTATGATATTTAGTGTCACTTAGATTAGAATACATGTATAAAATGTTTTAAGGACATTATGACAAAAAAATTATTTAAATACAATATTGTGGCAAAAAATGAACTTAGAATAACCTTTTTCCAAATGTTCTCTTTTTGTAAAAAGTGCTTCTATTGTATTAATATTTTGCCTGTATTCAGCTCAGACCTCTGTGCAGAGACTCAACTAGAATTTTTGAAACGCATAACTTGGAAGTCGGTTTATCCATGTTTTTCGAAAACAGAAGGGAGAAATTTTAAGAAAATACGCCGATAAGTATTTCAAATGGTTGTAACTCTGAACATAATTTGAATTTTTCAAAAATTCTAGTTGAGCCTCTGTAAAGAGATCTGAGCTATATTCAGGCAAAATATTAATACAATAAAAGCATTTTTTACAAAAGGAGAACATTTGGAGGAAAGGTTATTCTAAGTTAATTTTTTACCAAAATATTGCATTTAAATAATTTTTTTGTCATAATGGCCTCAAAACAATTTTATACATGCATTCTAATCTAAGTGACACTAAATATCATAAATATTATCCATTTACGCGCTTTTGCAAAATCATGGTTCCGAACGTAGTCGGATACCTTAAGTGCAGAGCACACTTCTAGATGTGAAGCGTCCATGACTTGTCCAGAAGCACACGAAACACAAAAGGGTGAGTCAGTCAGATTAAAACGATACAAATGAGCACAAAGACAGTCATGTCCAGTCAATAATCTAAATTCAGCCACAGCAACAGCACGAGGAGGGTCCGAAACACAGTTAGGTTTTATTAGCACTCTCCATCATTAATTTTTGCAGCACTGGTAGCGGCATCTCGAAAGCATTTTTTAAAATTCCTATTGATTTCAAGTTTTGCTGAGTGAAGAGGCAGGTTTCTAATAGTTCTTTGGAAAAGATATCCGTACCTCTTTATGCTAAGAGGTCCACCATTTCATTTTCCCAAAGGCCACAATTAGAAGGTATTCACTGGAAGAGACAACCTTTGTTGGTATTCCGCTTAGCAATCCCTGCAATCTTGGAATCGGGATCTTTTGTCTTGGTTACTTGCCAAGACCTGAATGGCAGAACTTGAATTAGAAGAAATTTCAACTAAGAAAAACTTTTTTTAGCAAAATTAATTCGAATTTTGGCAGTTCGTCGTCGAATAGCTGTTTCTTGTGTATAGACCAGAGTCACCAACCTTTTAGCTTTCAAAGTACCACACAGTAGGGCATTTTTGAAATTATTAAAAAAAGGACAAATTTGTCGACTAGTGCAAAGTGTCACTGAGAATTGTACAGCGTGCCACAATTCTCAGTGTATATTCACGTGTCAACCTATGGCATGTGAGCCATATAAGTTGCTCACCCCTGCTATGTAGACCATGACTCCTTCTCCAACACTACAGCTTGCTCCTTCATTTTCATGCAGCACAGAAAAAAAAATTTTTTGTTGTTGAAGTTTAAGTAAAATTGAGTATTTTGATACTTCCGAATAAACGGCAATGTGCAACTCGCGAATTTTGAGCCTGAGGCACGCGTTAAAAGTCTCGTGTCTTGCCACACAATATTTGAAACGAATCGGGGATGTATTTAAAATGTTACCGATTTCTCGTTAGTCATTCTTTAGAATACCTAAGCCAATGTGTGGAGTATGAATCACACACACACATTTCATACACATTGCGTGCAAGTTTTAGGCATTCTATAAAATGCCGGATTTTACGCTTTGTCGGTAATATATCTATAGCCTCAGTTATGAACTTTTCCTATATTTAATATAAAAGACTTTTTTTTTAAATTATCGAAAGTATAATTGATACCATTAGGTTTTAACAGATCTGGGAAATCTGAAAACGATAAATGACATTTTTATTTTTTTTTCAGAAAGATAATTCTTTGTAATAGTTATTCACTCGACGGTGTTTTAGATCATTATTTAACATAATGAGTAATCACATCGTTGACAATATAAAAGATGCCGAAAAACTTTGAAATGAAAGTTTTAATTATGACTAAAAGATTTCTGAAACGAACAGCGTTAGAAAAAAAGTATCACGTTAAATTACTTCGTCATGGTTGGCTCCGTTCGAGATATTTCACATTTTCTTCTTATGTTACCCATTGGGTGGCTAAATTTTTATTTAAAATTCTAGATAGAAAGAGCTTTTTCTGCATCTCTTGCCTTTCTAGCTGGACCTAAACTTTTAATCTCCTTTAAATCTAAGAAATAAATTTCAGTTTCTAAGCTTATAAGAAGCTAACCATAGGTTACTGAAGCTTAAAATGGCCGCAAATAGTAATTAACTCGTGACTGACATTGTCCGGTCATAAATTCGAGTCCTGAAGTTACTGAAGAAGGGATGATGCAAGTTAAATATGTTGAGGCTTAAAGTCCTCAAGTGTTGTGGAAGTTAGGAGAGCGTGATGTCAGCACAGATGTTGTCTTTGCCGCATAATCATGGTTCAAAATTGCGAGATCTTTCACCAATGGCCCTTGCAACGCTAATAAACCCTAGTTAACTGATATTGTAGTTTAACATATCAGTTGCGTTTTCCTGTGTCACATACATTCAACATTCTAAAAGATCGTAACGAATCTATCCGCGAGCCTTCACTAATCCTCTCTTGGGGTAAATCTATTTCTTTTAAATGCTGTTCTATTGAAAAGTTTGTCCCAAAAAAGAAGACACAGTTTATGCAAATGAACAAATGAAGGGTTATATTTAAGCATTGATTTTTAGGTACGTGAAGCTAGTGGTAAGTAGTTGAGAGCTAGTCGAGAGTTGCTCGACTATTAATTGCTGAATGATCAAAGATTGTTAATTGACGATTTATTATTCAATAACGACCGGAGGTCGAACAACTGAGAACAGAATTACGATAAAAGAAAGAAGATAACAGAATTACGAGATCCAAAGTGTTTCCAGAGTAAGTTAATTGAGTTATAATCAAAAAATATTATATGTAACCTTTCTGCAGGGTAATTGTTCCGATACTTAGTAGTGTGCGTTTCCTACCCTGGGTTGTTAATTTAAGTGAGAGAATAATAAATTAGAATTCTGATTATGGCTGATCTTTCCTCTAACCCCCTTCCCCCCCCAAAAAAAGCCCCAATAAACGCGGCATTGTGTTTATCACAAGATTTAAAATATGTTTTCCCAGAATCTCGATAATTAATACATTAATAATAGTGTAATATGGTATTATTTTAATTATGATGTAGATCTTATACAACTACAATAAAAAGTAAACATTTTGGAGAAATGATGTGTTATTATTTGAATCTTATCGATAAGTTATCAAATTCTCTCTCTGTTCAACAAACTAACAACAAAAAAATTCCTTTCACTTGAAATGACATATTTCGTGTCATAAGTAATATAATTGAATTAAATTAATTTCAAGTCAAACTCTATAAAAATTATGTAGTGTTTATACTACAATAAAAGTCTTAAAGATTAAAAAGTCAGAAAATATTTTTATAAGAACAAGAGATGTACGGAATCAGCATAAAAATATTTCCCTAATAGCGTATCAAAAGGACAGAAATACTTAAAATTTTGTAACAAAAATCTAGAAATCAGAAAATTGTATAAACTAATTTCTTTAAAAAAAAATCTTAGAGTCTTATAATACAAAATTTGGAGAAATTCTTTATACTTTTCACACTTTCCATTACAGAAAAACAAAATGCTACCGAATACTTCTTTTTAATTCAAAGAACATATCAAAATGCGTGGTGAAAGAAAAATAAATTAAAAACAGATTTTTAGAAAGTACTCTTTTTTTTTTTTTTAGGTGAAAGCGAAACATTTCGAGGATTATTCAACTGGCAACAGAGAGAATAATAAAACTGATTCAGCTTTCATTCATTACTATAGAATAAGAACATACTCTTTGGCGGGAAAAACAAAACAAAAAAGATTGAAAAAGTCTTCTATTTGAAAAGTTTTCATGACGCAAAGCGAAAATTTAATTTATTCTATTGTTAAAAATGAGATGAAAGTTTTTTCGAACGAATAATTCAATATTTTTTGTACTAGATGTGAATAGTTGTGCGAGGAATTCAATGTTCTTCTGATATTCTAGAAGTGAATTCTGTTTGGTAGCACAATAGAGCTACTTACTAGAACAAATATAAAAATATATTTGATTCAAAGATAAGGATTTTTCTTTAAAAAGTTGACGATTTTTCTTACCTTTAAATAAAAATTATCTATTTGTGGTGATGTTTATTATTTACATTTTCTTTATCCTGAATTATATTAAATATAAAAACTAATCACATATACTCCAAGATTTTGAATTAAACCAACGTCATTGAAAATCCTGATTCGGTATGGAAGTATTTTTAAGTTATAAATATTGATGAATATCGACTGACATTTTATTGTAGAAATTTCTTTTGATACTTTACCACTAAATAACGGTAGATCATATTGTAAACTAGTGTTAAGAATTTATTAATTCAACATTTTGAATATACAGTACAACGTCGTTTACCCGAACGTGTATTATCCGGAGCGTCAAATATCCGAACCAGTTTTTTCAGTGACCTTGCAGCGAAAACACAAAGGTGTACAATGGTACAGTGAAAAATAAGTAATTTAAGAAAAGTAATTTAAAAATATAAATAAGTAATTTTTTCACAATAAAGGTAAAGTTGTGACATTTTGTACCTATTTTGCTTTTTTTCAAGCACATCACCCGCATGTGATGATTTTTAATATTTGTTCGGTCCTAATTGATTCGGATAAACGACGCTCTACTGTATAGGTTTGGTTGGTTTTCATACAATCCAAGTCGTTTCTTAGATTTCTTCGTGAATTGAAAGACTGGCGAATAAATTACTACTGCGACAGTTAAATAACCGAATTAAAAATTAGCTTTATTGAAAACGATGTACTAATACCTTTCAATCCCCTTCAACATAATCCACTTTCCTATCAGTACATAGCTGCATACGAGTTTTCCATCGTTCAAAGCAGGGCTCTGGTTCATTACGTGTCACCCTCTTCTGTAAGTTTGCCTTTTTTTCCTTCACCTCATTTATACAGATTAAAAATGCGTTCCCTTCAATGCATTTTTCACTTTAAGAAACAGCTAGAAATCGTATAAGGCAAGATCTTGTAAGTACGGTGAATTCTCGAGCGTAGTAATACGTTTGTCCACCGAGAACTGTTTTACAGAGAGTGCAATAAGTGCACAGGGGCATTGTCTTGATTAAGTTTTTTGGTAACAGTTTCGCGCAAACTTTCGCCACATGCAAATTCTCGGTCAAAATGTTCCTTATAGCCTCTGTGTGTCAATATTCGTAATATCTGGCATCATCCGAAAACTCAAACGTCAGTCTTTTCACCCGATTTCATTAATTTTTTTGTTTTCATCAGTTCTTGATGACACAGGTCGTCCAGAACATTAATCATCTTTAAAAGTCGCCCTACCTTCCGAAATCCGTTCGTACCATTATAAAATTAGACTAGGGGAAATGTAGTTATCTCCAATTATTTCTTTTAACAATTTAAAACATTAAGCTGGAGTTTCTTTTTATTATTTTTATTTCACGAGGAATTTCAAATCTAAGCGCAGCTCGATTTTTAAGTTAATCCTGATCGCGGCACTTCGACACGACAACGTCTTACTCAAACAAGGATGAAAAACAAACTAGATAGAGGGATGCGGAACAATATGCCACCAGCCCCAGAGAGATCAAGGTCAACTATATTCTATTTCTACGCCTTCACACCACGCCTAACGGCTAGGGCATGCGTAGTCCGGGAATTAAATAGTCACACCTTGTATTTTGACGTGAATACGTCCTTAAAATTGCTTCCATAGGGAAGCAAAAAATACGAATGATAACGAAATCAGAAGATACAGTTTGTGTGTGTGTGTGTGTGTGTGTGTGGCGCGTTGCAGCTACATAACTATCATTTTTAACCAAAATTCAATTACACCACTATAGCTAAGGGATCAAAGAATTTATTACGCTATGTAAGGACTGTGACACATCGCACGTGGTGGAGGGGGGAGTGCCGCTATTTTGACGTCATTTTGCTGCGTATCGAGATTTTCATTTAGTATAACTTTTGACTCAGAAAAGCTACGACGTTCAGTTTAGTTTCAATCGACAGCTCTCATCAAAATCTAAATAATGTATATGAAAAATTAGTGTAAAATAGTGACAATGAATATAATAAGGTGTTAAAATAAAAAAAGTATTACCAAAAATGTATAATTTCGGCCTATACGCGTCTAAAAGCCTAGTCCAGTGTTTCTCAAACTGTGGGGCGCGCCCCCCTAAGGGGGTGTGATAACACTACAAGGGGGGGGGCGCGAGCGCATCGGAAAGTCGAAAATAAAACACAATATTTAAAAAATTATTAATTTACTAAAAGGAAACCAAACAAAATGTATTCTGACATAATAAAAAAAATACACATTTACTCTGATATAGTATACTTATATATATATATATAAATGTATCTCAGTACGGTACAATATGTTTGATACTAAGTTAAGAACAAGTTTAATAATTACTAGTGATTTTTCAATGGGCTTATCATGCACAAAATTTAATACTTTTCTTGATACTTTGCACAGTTTAAAATTAGGGTCGTATTGTAGCTTTAGCATCAAAGTATTATACATTATTACTGCATTCAACACATTGTTATTGTATGGGGAAGGGGGCGCAATGAAAATTCTGATTGAAAATTGGGTCGCGAATATAGAAAGTTTAAGAAGCACTGGCCTAGTCCAAATACAGAAATCGTATATCGTTGTAAAGGGCATCTCAAGAGCAATGGAATGGTATCAATAAAACACCATATGGAAGAGTCATGCAGTTCCGGGAACGTAAGGGAATGAATGCGACTGAGCGGATCAACGACGGTGCCAGTACATCTACAGCTGGGGCAGTTGAAATTATGCAAGTGGATGATGAAATCGCTTCTATATTGACACCGGACTGTGTAGGCATCGATTGTGTACGATGGTCGTTTATGAAGACACATTGGGCAGCAGCTAGTGCACGTTTCATTACGACGTTTGTCAACACTCCATTTGGACAGAAGTGTGGTGTGTTTGATCGTCTATGGTTTCTGTGCTCATTGAAGCCAACAAAAGAAAAACACTTGCCACTGCTAAATAATACTTTTGCTGAAAAATAAGTTGCTGACTTTAAACTATGCTCTACGTGTAAAAACTCACTGGACTAGAACAAAGTTCCCACATTGTGACATTCGAACGGATTTGTGTATCCACCTAAGCAACACGGGTTGCAAGCATTAGATCGGATTAATGCTAGTATCACAGCGACTGTTAACTGTGACGCCATTAATGTACCCGTGGGTGTGGGAACATTGATGAAGCAGCTACCGCATCAATTGGACGATGATCAGGCGTACAATGAACATGATACATTAAGCTACGTATCTGAGCGGCGTAGTCATAAAATCAGTGATAAAAGCTTGACAACAATTCTTACTTGGCCAATCATTGCATAAGCTTTACAAGATTACAGTACACTGGGATTCATTGATTGATTGATTGATTTATTGAATATTAACGTCGCACTGTTCAGCAACACGAGGGCTTTTGGCGACGGACCACGTAATTTTGAATCATGGTCAAGTGACGTGGACGACATCTGAACTGGCACCCCCTCTCCTAACTACCACACCACACCAACGGGAGGACGTTTCAGCTCTCGACAGATTTAACGTGAATCGCTGCCCTACACGGCGGGTCTTTAGTGGTACTGGGCTCGAACTCGTGACATGGCAAGCCACGGTCCGATACCTATACCACTCGGCTACTGCGGCCACACTGAGATTCATTTCATGCGAACACAATAACCAGTTGTGTGGTAGCCACCGCCATCGGTGATGATCCGCCCTGGGTTACGTATACTGATGTAAGCACAGTAGGCCTTGGCCCTCATAGATTGTTGCATCACTGAGTTAAGTTAAAGAGGAATTAGGAGAGGAGGTGCTAGTCCAGGTGTCTTCCCCGTCACTTTACCATGGTTAAAAAAGATGAGGTCCATCACCAATAGCCCACTTGTTCTTTATTGTGCTACGCTAACAATGACTCACTCGAAATAAAGTGAGGTCTATTGAAAAAAAAATTTCATAATTTTGTCTCTCGCAACTTAATTAAAATATCTCAGATGAAAGTGTCCCAAGTTTAAGTCCTCACCCATATAGATTGAATAGGCATCAACTTGTCTACACGGCCTATTGAACATAACAAGTAATATAAAACAAAAATTTTAAGTCAATTCCTACTTAGATCAACAAAGAAAAATTTTATATTAGCTCATTTTTATTAAATAGTTACAATTAATATATAAATATGTATATGCATAGGACAGAATCACAACATTAAATGGTAATTAAAAATGATTTAAAACGTGAGTTAAAAATCTTTTAAAGTTTTGACCCAAGTCGTTAAAAATGATACCAACGTGGCCGTATTTCTAATTCTGTAAATAATTAGCTTCAGTCAATTAATTGTAATTAATTATAACTAAATTATCATATTTTTACTCAAAACAATAGTGCATAGAAAATTTCAGCTCAAAGGAGTGCTTTAAAATGTGATAAAAAAACCTTTTCAAGTTGTGACACAAGTCGCCAAAAGGGTCGCTAAGTCGCCAAAAATGATGCCAACGTTGCTGAATTTGTAATTCTTTGAATAATTGTTTTAATCAATTTTTATTACTTATAATTAAATAACTGTATTGTCATCCAAAATAATCATGTATATAAAATGTCAGCTCAATTGAACGCTTTAAAATGCATTTTATTAACGATTGAAAATTCCACCAAGATAAAAATAAAAATATGTATAGAGAGTGTGTGTGTGAGCTAATAGTATATATAGAAATTGAAAAATGCAAATAAATCGAACTCTTTTTAAAACTATTATTGCATAATATTAAGTGTTTGGAATTTATTTTCTTTAAATATATATGTAAACGGCAGCTCTACATTATTGATATTTCAATTTAATATTTGGTTCATGTGTGGTTTCTAAGATTTATTAAAAGGTGAATTGCTTACGAATTTTCCACATAACTAACTTTTTCGGTATTTAGCGACTTTGTTAAAGAGAGGTCCTACTGTATATATATACAGGTGGGTCCCGAATTCATGGAACGAACTTTAAGGGTAGATACATGACGTTGTGTGTGTGTGTGTGTTATAATCATTTATTGTATAGCAATATAAGGGCGTAAGTGAAGCGGGGAGGCACAAACAAGGGAACTAAAAGAAAAAAGAAATAGTTATTGGTTGTTTGTGTTGTTGGTAGGGGCAGTAGATATCTAGCCGCTGTTCAACGTGATGCATCTCAATAGGAGAAAGCGCCATTCGCAATTGTGCTGACGTCTACGATAGGAGACTTTACGTAGATGCAGACATGAATCACATGTTCGACTGTGAAAATGGTAGAGGAAGAGATGCGCTACGAATGGATCATGCGCAGTTTCCTGATGGACGAATGCTGGATCACAGAACTTTTCAGTGGCTGCATCGTCAGTTTCTTGAAACACATTCGTTTCATATCACCAGACATGATGCTGTTCCACGAAGAGTTGTGCCCAGTCCAAGCCTGGAAGAAACGTTGCAGCTGATATAGACTGGAGTCAAGTACAAGAGCTGTTGCTCATCACGTAGGTGTGAGTTATCAGACTATTTGTATAGTGTTAAGCGAAAATCGCTCACACCTCTTCCATTTTCAGCGAATATAAGCTTTGAATCTGCCAGGCTATCTTCTCCAATTGCCAGTGGGTGGTACAGCAACGTACGCTGCAGTTGGACTTCATAGGTCACGTGGTGAACAGTTATTGTGAAAATTACACTTGTCAACGCGCGCGCGACGCTTTCACTAAAAATTTTGTCCTTCCTTTCGTCTCTTATTTTTTGTGTTTGTGCCTCACACCGCGTCACTTGAGATCATACATTCCTATACAATAAATGATTGTTACAATGTACTAACATTACATAACATTACTACTGTAATCTAATTGTACTATGTTTAATTACCTACTCTAAAAGTTCGTACCATGAAAATTCGGGACCACCTTGTTTATGTAATATTATATATATGAATTTCAATGTAAGGTTTTTTTTAAAAAAAATAATGTGTGCAAGTCAGAATCTTTTATAATACGGTAGACTACAAAGATAAAATAAAGTAAAAGTTGTTCCAGAAAAAGTAGATGCTTTATACATTGCAAGCATAGGTCATTATGCATCAAAAACATTTTGAATATTCCATTGGAAACAATGCTGAACGAGATAAACTATCATATATCAATTGCTGTGACACTGATCAATTGAACCTCCGAGACACATGCAATTCATTTTTTTTGCTAATTATTGTAAAGAGTTGAAGTTTTAATATTAATCTATTGAATAAAAAGGCTATTTGTCACAGTAATGAAATTTCTACAATGGTATATTGTAATTCTATTCAATTTTTCAGAATGTACTAAATGCATAACCCGGTGTTGCACGGGGTCTTTTTAAGGAGACATGGTACGATCAACGCAAAAATTTTTAATTAAATGATTTTCAAAATTTTTTTGGTTGCCCCCTATGTAAATAAGATTTTTTTTGTGTTCAAAATTTCATAAAAAGCGAATTATTTAATTTTTTAAGGAATAAACAAAATTTATGAAGTGATTTTAAAATGTTACTCCTACTTCAAAAATGAACATACACTCATAAAATGGGATTTACAAGTACTTCAAACTATGTAAAACAAAGGTTGGTATGGATTTGAGAATAACATGATTGGTATTCGTATACTACTTCTTTTTATGAATGCTTATTGAGAATTCCTTAAAAAATGTATAAATTCTGTGTTCAATTATTTTTAAAAAAATAAGTATTGCTTTGAAAAAATGCACACCAACTTTTGCTACATGTACTATTAGAAATAGGTAAACAAAATTCAAAGCATTAGGCACAATAGAAAAAAAGCCTTATAATTTTAATTGAAGACAAACTAGTCTTTTTATCTTTCTGAGATATAAGTTTAAAGTTTTGATTGGTGTGTGTGTGTGCGCCATAGGGATGTGAATAAAAAAGAACGTAAAAGCTATTATAATTTTGCGTATTTTAAGTTTAGAGCTTTCAAATTTTCTAAGATTACAAAAAAGTACATAACGCATAATTTAGACTAAAAAAATTAGATCTGATTTTTTACCAATTTTTGTGTGTGTCAATTGAATCGTATTGTGTCCCCTTACATGAAGAACGGTCCCTTCTATAAATCATTTTAAGTTCTTATCACAAGACAAACTTTATTTTTTAATCATATGAAATTACTTTTAAATCAATACAGTTTTTATTGCTGTTGTAAAATATTGATTGTACAATTGCCCTTTGAAGGAAAATCCAATTTATTTTGTTAGATTTGATACCGATGCCACTGAGTGCGGCGAAGAAATTGTTTTACACAAAGGGTTTATCAGACTATTGATCCGAAATCAAATAATAGCAGTGATTATAAAATCTGATCTGGAATTGAGGTTACAATGCTTTCAGTGTGATGAGAGATAAAGAAATTTAATGGCTTACAACTTAAAAGTTGGTACAGCTCCAAATAGTTGTCTCGTTGAAGGGATCAATATCTATTTAAATAATTCTATATGTTTAAAAATGTTTTAAATACATTTTTCTTTGCCGAAAGAACACGAATGTTTGTTGCGCTTAGCCTTATAAATGCCAGAGTTGTTCTTTTTAACAGCACGATTTTATAAGTTTCACTTGTATGTAATGGAATCTTGAACTCGATTTTTACCCACTTTAAAAGGTCAGATTAATTCGAAATTTTGCACATTTGTCAAGGACCAATTACAATACAATAATTTCATAGTTTTGTTACATTGACCTGAACAGGATAATCAGGAGACAAGATAATCCAGATTTGGCGACTAATTCACTATACAATTTCCAGATTTGGTGACTCATTCTATATACCATTTCTAGATTTGGCATCTAATTCCAGATCCCATTTCCAAATTTGGCAACTAAAAGATTAAGAATAACCCTAAAAGCAAAAACATTTTTTTTATCATAATATAAGTAATTTTCCAGTCTCTTTCTGAAAATGGAAATAAAAAAAAAGATTCGTGCATGTGAAAAAAAATAATTTGTTCTAACTCGGGGATGGGCACACTTTTTCGGTTGCGGGCCAAAATTAAAAATAAAAGAAAGTGTATGGATAAATGATAGTTAAAAAAACTCAAAATACAGGCTTTTACAGTAGATCGAACTAAATAACGAAAAATAAATTGTAGTTTAAAAAAACTAAAAACACGCTTTTAGGGTTAATCAAACTATAAAAAGTAAAAAAAAAAAATTCTTAATATAGCACACACCACGCTTTTACCTCAATGACATTAATTTTCTCGTTAATCATTTTATTCTTATATCAAGAATTGTTTTTTTTTTTACTTTTTGTTCGATTAGCACTAAAAGCTTGTTTTTTAGTTTTTTTAAACTATCATTTATTCTTATTAGAGTAGTTGTCTTCTGCATAAAATAATGTTTATATATTTTTTCAGTATTATATATTTTTTTTAAATATTTTTGTTTTGTTTTTGTTTTATGTGTATACTGCTATAAACTTATTAATATACTAGACTCTTATATCTACACATTCAGTTCGGCAGAATCAATAGAGAATTCACGTTAAATTGTAGTACGCATGCGTAGTTTATCCTTTAGTGCAGCGGTGCGGTTCTTATTGTATCCGACTCCCCTAAAAATGTGAACTTTACCAAAAAGTGACAAATTTTTATTTTATTTTCTAGGCCATCTTATTAGCTTTATAAAAATAGCAAATTTATTATTTTTCATTCACTAGAACAGAAACTACAAGAGTTTTAGTCTGAAAGCAGATGCCACTACTTTAAGCAAGATGTCATACTTTAAAACGCGTTTTACTCAAAATGTGTTATTTTGAAAATGCTCAAACGGGGACAAAGATTACTCAAAAAGTTTTGAAAATAAATAACTGAAATTTTTTGTGTATGTTTTGTATAATAGTAGAGGTTTTTCAACCTCTTCAGATTTATCAATCACTGTTTTATTACAAAATTTACAGTCCCTTATGTGAATATAGTCACTGTTTTTCTTAATGTGAATATAGTCACTGTTCTTTTCTGCCCCTTATCCTCTGAAGGTCATTTTAAAAATGGTTAACAAATAAATACATCAAACTGGAAAAATTGAAAATTTATTCATAAACTTTTGGTACAGAATGGGCCCCGTTTATATAAAAAAAAATTTGTAAGTTTTTACCAAATTTTTTCCCATTTTAGTACTAATAATTTCTTTTCCTCTTCTTAATTTTTGCATATCTTTCTTAAAATGTACAAAATAAATCTAATACTAATCTAATTTTATCGTTATTAAAATGACTTAAGTTGGCGTCACAAATCGATTTTCAGCTATACTGTCCAAACCGGGTCTTTAATGTTACAAATATGCAAAGGAATCATGCTTTTTTACGTTTTTAATTAATATCCTTTCAAATAATCTTTATGTATGTAATTCTTATGTGCGTGTGTATGTGACTGACTCCTCCTAAGCGGCTGGACCGATTTTGCTGACATTTTTTGTGTGGGTTCGAGTGGATTCGAGAATGATTTAGATTCACAATTCGGTCCAATATCACAATTAGTTAAAAAGATATTAATTAAAAACCTTAAAATGCATAATTGTTTTACCCATGAATTCTGTTTATTCTGCTAATGCGTGGCAAGGGAAAAAAAAGAAAGAAGAGGGAAGAATTTTCCGATATTTTCGATATTTTTAAAATTGCAATCTAATTTTTCTATCAAAATCAGACAAAAAATAATTACAGTATCGGAAAGATTATTCATTTCGCAACGACGATACGGCATATATATCTTTATATATATAATTCTTCTTCTGTGCGTTTGTATGTGAATGAACTCCTCCTAAATGGCTGAACCGATTTGGATGATATTTTTTCTGTGGATTCAAGTGGATTCGAGAATGATTTAGATTCAGAATTCGGTCCTATATCGCAATTAGTTAAAAATGCACCAAAATTATGTAAGGGCGCGCGATTGTTCATAAAAAAAATCGTGATCAATATTCTTGTGAGGCCACTATTTTGAGCGGCAAACTTCAAGAAGTTGTGCTTCTACCACAGATCCCAATGATTCTTTCAGACTCACCTACCTATTCAAATGTTTGCAATTTCCAATTCCCTTGGTATTTGCTATGACCATTTAATAAGTCACAAGGTCAAACAATGACAATTTGTGGCTTAGATTTAGAAAACTCTTGCTTTTCTTACTACCAATTATATGTTGCATGTCCGAAGTTTGGCAAACCATCGCATTTGTTTGTTTAAACCCTTCAAGGATTAACCAAAAACATTGTATATTCAATGGCATTACGATATATTTATTTTTTGTGCATTTAAAAAAAATATACCTGTTATGAAAATAGCTCGAGTTTTATATTTTACAATTTAATCAAAACAAGTTTAAGTTTCTATTCAGAATAGCTTCTATATTCAACTTAGTCCATATTAAATACGTACTCACACGCAATCGATAGGTCAAATTGTGGTAACTGTACATGTGATGTCAGCTATTGTAATAACTTTCTTTATAAAAAAATTTCATCAAAACGGTCCAGATTGTTACAACGTATTCAAAAAAACTTTGTAATTTTCGAATTTAAGAGGTATGTACAGGAACAACGTCTGTCAGAACCGCTAGTGTATATATATATATATATATACTTCAAGAAGCTCTGTTCATTGATTATAAACAGTCTACAAACAAAAATTTGACTAATAGGCTGAATTCATGCGACGTCATAGTCACACGATAAAAAATTATCTAGTGTTTCCAGCTGATCAGTTCACGCGCTCCGGTGTTGCCAAGTTATGCTCTTGCAGAAACTTTCTCTTAAAAAGTACAAATGTATACAGAATGCATTTTATTTAAAAGTATAAACATAAAATATGATTTTTTGTTAATTTAAAAAAAATCTATTTGAAGAAATTTTTTTTTCCTAACATTTAAACATCCAACCCAAATATGAAATTTGAAATTTTATCTGAGTTTTACAAATAGAACAACAAGAACAATTATTTTAATGTTTGTTTTGAATTCAATGGAAAACACGTGTTGGTTTTTTTCATATGACTTCATAAATTGAGCCCATTGTACTTGTTCTATTTGTAAAACTCAGATAAAATTTCAAATTTCCTGTTTGGGTAAAGATGTTTAAATGTTAGGGAGAAAAAATTTCAAAAAGATTTTTCAAAAGATTTATATATATATATATATATATATATAGGGAGAGAGAGAGAGTGAAATAATAATAGTAATTGAAAAAACAAACATTTAGGGGTGTTTTGTGTTTCACATTTATAAAACAAAATATATATCGCGAGAACTTTAAAATTAAAAATTAAAATAAAGTCCTTCCTTTGTCTCCTTCTACTAAGTGGTATTTTAAGATATGCAATAAAAAAATGTGCCTTGTTTTGTAACATTTTTGGCAAAAAATTTGACCACTTAAGGGATTAATATTAATCCTAAATATATTTTTCAGCAGCATTTTCTTATGAATATAAATATCTTTCTAACAATCTTTCTCTATATTGATACAGTGCGGACGGGAACTTCGAGGTGACTTTGGAGACGAAAGCTCAACTGGACAACAGGGGGACCATCCAATGGAAACCTCCGGCTATCTACAAGAGCTCATGCGAGATAGACGTCGAATACTTCCCATTCGACGAACAAACCTGTCTCATGAAATTCGGCTCATGGACCTACGATGGGTTCAAGGTAATTAACAACCATCGATCTACAATGTAGACACTCCAGATTAGTTTGCCGAACACTAGAATTAATTCTGGTTAAGTACCGTGTCGCTTGGCTTAACCTTCGGCTTTTAATAGCTCTTTAAAGCGTCCGTTGTTGGGGAGAGCACGGTTTTATAGAGGCATAAAATAAGGTCTTATCTATGCTCCATATGCGGAATGGATGCGAAAAATTGCAGAAAGGGGTACTTAACCGAAATGGATATCATTAAGCTTTGGGATAGGGCCTACGGAGCGATTTGGTTGCTTATATCAATCTTTATTTCATTGATGTCCTTGTAGGGTCAACGATAACAAGCCACTGATTGCTCGGGGACTGTTATTTGTGTTTTCTGATCTAAGAGATGTCGATTGAAAAACTTATCTTAACTGCCTCGGATTAATTTTAAAGATAACTCTAGTGTTTTAAATAGAGTTAATTGTTTTTGAGCTTTTAATTTACTGAAAAGTAAAATTTTTCTAAAAGGATAGTGTGTGCGCGTAAATTGATATTATGTCTTTGGTAAATTCACTGCAGTTTAAAAATGTTTGAATATATTCATTAAGTGGGAAATATTTCTGTGAAAAAATTTACTTTTGGGTGATTAAAAAGAGATTAAATAAACTTTAATAAAAAGTATTTTTCTTAAAAATATCCGTAGATTAAAACACAAATTAAATATATAATATACATCGTGAAAAGAAAGATAGTTGTAAACATCGCAGAGTTTTTATATCCAAGTTCAGTGTCTTCGTCTTGAGCCTTGTGCTGGTTACTATTGACAGGAATTGATTTTAATGCACAAATATAACTTTGAACTTATTTTATTTTTTGAAAAAAGAATATATTTTAAATCTTATACTCTATCTTAAAATCTATAAATTTTAAGATAGATACTTAGAATTCTATAGTGTTATTTAAATCTATGTGTTAAGGAATAAACAAAAAGCTGAACAATATCAATAGTTAACGGCGTGCTGCATTATAAACTATTCTGTTCCTCTTCTTCGACATGATAAAAAGGGACTAGAAGATATATATATATAAGCCCGACGTGTGTTACGGATTAAGTTATTGAATTC
This sequence comes from Trichonephila inaurata madagascariensis, assembly GCA_019973955.1. Classification (NCBI taxonomy): domain Eukaryota; kingdom Metazoa; phylum Arthropoda; class Arachnida; order Araneae; family Nephilidae; genus Trichonephila; species Trichonephila inaurata. The sequence continues at coordinate 117,266 of BMAV01001120.1, forward strand.
TGAGACAAAAATTTCATTAATAAGTATAATTTAAGTACTAACGCTTATTCAAATGATATCTCTCAAAATATTTTTTACAAATGTTGAAGTAACTTGTCAAGAATAAAGTTTTAGGGAAGCTTATCACATTATGCTGAAATGTAATCGTGTTGAGCTTTATTTTACAACGCAGTAGATTCGTAACTACCACGAAAGAGTCCGAGAAATTTTACAAAGTCCCCAAGATAAACTTCCTTGAGGATCAAGCCAAAAGCGATGTTAACCATCTTTATAAAACGTTGCCAATTATTAGTTCAATTATAAGGACAGCTATCTTCTTCTTCCAATAAAACAAATATCATTATCATCAAGAAGAAAAAGAAAAATATAAAATGTTTATAATTTAAAAGAAGACGCTGATTCTTTTCTACTAATTAACTATTTTCCAAACTGAATTATTTCTACGGTCAGGCATAACTTACTTTGGCATCAAAGTTTATTTTGACTTTTTTTAGAGAATATATAAACAAATTATATTATTTTAGCTTATGGCTTAGTTATCTGAATATTTTTGTGAAATTGTATTTAATTTAATCAATATATTAATGGAAGTTTTGTCAATTCATATATATATATATATTGCCAAACACGTTTATCTTTATTGTTCCATTGTGCAGTACTGTGCAAATGAATTGGGACAAACATGTTTTTTAAGAAAATTGTTCCTTTCTCGGGGATTTTCGTCCTCAAACCGGTTTCAACTGCGTTTTCTTACAACACGCGACGTGGCCGCGGTAGTCTAGTGGGCAAGGTATGAAATTGTGGCTGGCATGTCACGAGTTCGAGCTCAGTGCCACTGAAGACCTGCCGCGTAGGAGAGCGATGCACGTTAAATCTGTTGAGAGCTCAAACGTTCTCCCGTTGGTGTGGTGTGGTAGTTAGCAGAGGGGTGCCAGCTCAGGTGTCGTCCGAGTCACTTGACCATGGTTCAAAATTACGAGGTCCGTCGACAAAAGACCTCGTGTAGCTGAACAGTGTGACGTTAATATTCACTCACTCACTTACAACATGCGACTGTCCTTGACTAGTCTAAACTGGTTTGACCACGTGATCATGACATGTCGAAAATTTTTATCATCAGTTACTAAAAAAATAGTCGCTTGTGTGAATTGTGTCCTTTTGACGTGTACTTAAGGATGTTTTCGGTTATGTTAAAGAATAGGACCCGAATTTGGAACATTTTTTCAGATATAAAATAAATGAAGAATTAATATGATATTCTGGCTTCACTATCCTTTAGAGAGCAGCACTTTTTATCATACTTTCCCTTTTTTACCGAATTGATTCATTTTTTCTGGTATAAAATATGTTTCGCATTTTTTATCCTATGCCGTAATGTTAAATGGGCTTTGCCTTCACGTATTAAAACAAAAAAGAAAGTATTCACGGAATATTTTGGAATTTTTAAAAACACTATATTGTTAAAAGAGGTACAAGTTATAATGTTGCAAATTTCCATAGAAATTGGGTCAATTTTTTTTGTCTGAAAATGTGCTTCGCGTTTAGTTAGAGCTCTCGTACTTTTACCGAAGACAGCCTTAAGAAATGGATTTCACTCCCAGGAAAGGGACTAGAATTGCTACATTTAGTCAGCATTCTTCTATAACTGTGAGAGATATTGCTGCAGCAGTTGGAGTTGGAAAATCCAGTGTTTCTAGGATTATTAATCAGCAAAAAAAATTTGAAGCAGTGTCTCCAAAACGAAAGAGTATATAAATGTGGACGCTTACGTAAAACCACACCTCTAACAGACAAACTTCTTGTACGAAACAATACAATGCATCCTTACAAAACAAGCAGAGATCTTCAAAGAGAATTATTAGCTACAGGTGTGAGCGTGGATTCATCGACAGTTACAGACGAAGGCTTATTGAAGCAGGGAGATTTTCAAGAAAACCAATAGAAAAAACAGTTATTAAAGCCTGCAATGAAAAAAAAACATTTGGATTGGGCCAGGTAATATCAATCCTGGACTGCACAAGATTGAAAGAAGGTTGTATTCAGCAACGAAACGAACGCATTTTTTTTTTGCAAGAGTTTCGACCAAAATTTGTCAGGCGAAGGGTTGAAGAACCCATAGGGGAACGACATCTTATTCAAACAGTTCAGCACCCTCAGAAACAGATGTTTTGGGGTTGTTTTACTTCTAGAAGAACTAGCAGCTTAGAACCAGTTGAAGCAATAATGAACTCTAAACAATGCATTTCGATAATAGAAAGTAAAATTGTGCCTTTGATGCAAACGTTCGCTGGTGGTGTTGGCATCTCTTAACAAGATCTTGCTCCATGCCATACTTCCAAGCTAACAACGATTTTTTTTTTATCAAAAACAGAACATAACTGATTTGGATTGGCCTGGTAATTTTCCTGATGTAAATCCCATCGAAAATTTGTCGAACATTGTAAAGAGACGTGTGTGTAAAATGGACTGGTCAACAAAGAAAATAATGATTGAGAATGCTATAAAAGTTTGGTTTCGTAATGACGAGATCAAAACTTTGTTCTAATTTAGTGGAATCCATGCCAAACCATGTACGGCACCTCATTCCAGCTAGATGAGGACATATTTTGTATTAGATTGCTATACTGTGCATGTAAGTTAACCTATACTAATTAAACAACATTTGTGAAACTTTTTATGTTTGTCCCAATTAATTTGCACAGTACTGTACTTCTAAGCATCATCTTTATAAACGGTGCAAAAAATATTTTCATTAATTTGATGATTTTTTCTCGTATCCATTCCAACAAAACGCATACGCAACTTTGATTTTGTCTGCAAAAATTAATAAGTCTTAGATTTGAAGAACATAACTTTTATTGTTATTTATAGCAGTAAAATATATTTTATTGTTGTTCATAAATTTTATAACTTTTCTTTACAGCAGTTCATCACTCTTTTCGATTGTAACGCGTTGTCATTTTTATTTCTCTCAATCCTATCATAACTCTAAATTTTACTGGTCTTCCGTAATTGCTTTTACTATACGAGGGCGAGTCGGAAGGTAAGTTTCTCCTGTCGACTGTCGTCAAAGTTATGCATGAATGTCAAAACATAAAATGAGATATTAAAGATAAGACATAACTCTTTATTTTTCTACATAAGTACCAAATACATTGAGACATTTAGTATATCGCTTGCTAAGCTTCAAAAAGTCCTCCAGGAAAAAAATCAGGGCTTTGCATACGGAAGAAACGTTTAACGGCTTGTTTGACGTCGATATTGTTGTACGGCTTGTCGATTTCGATATTGACTTCGTTGTTCCATGTGTCTCGGGGTCATTGTCAGGGCACCTATCGTGCTGACACTTTCCTATATCAAAGAATATTGTCGAGGATATTTTGAGAAAGTGGATGACATGATTAATGCAAACCGGCGTATCACCTTCGATTAAGCAGTGGAAGAACGTGAAATCGAACATGAGTGAGCTCAAAAGATACAAAGCCCTGAATTTTTCATGGAGAGCTTTTTGAAGCCTGTCCAGCGGTATGACAAATTATGAAGAGGCTTTATCGTGTTTTTCCTACTAATCCTCTTGGGGATTCTTTGGAGCCAGCACTGATTAATTCACAGCCAATCCTCTCTAGAAGAAACCGTGATATTCAGATTAGTTAGTAGATATACAGTGGTAGTTTAGTATTAGCGAACAAGAAGGTAGAATGGAAGGTGAGCTGCTGATCGCCGTGAGCTGATGGTAAGGACTTAAACTTAGAAGTATAATTATAGGACGGGTTTTAGCGAGTCAAAAAATTAAGGAAGATTTAGCTTCACAGGATAACGTTACTGAAAGTTAAGTGGTTAGGATTCCAGACGCTTATTTACGTAGAATTTAGGATTACTTTATATCCACTCCTGATTTCCTTCCTAACGTAAGACTGCCTTTGAATATTTGAATTGATAATAATATATATTGGTTTTAATATGGCTAGCTAGGGTCATCAATCATTACCTTCCACAAATCTAGGTCGCGTAGATGAAGAGATGGTACCCCCAGGTAGGAGGTTATCACAAAATGCCTCGATGTGCTTTTCACTTATGTGAAAAAATAAAGAGAGTTATACGTTATCTTTAATGTCTCATTCTATGTTTTGACTTTCATACACAACTCTGTCCACAGTCGACAGGGGAAACTTACTTTCTGACTCACCCTCGTATTAGCAAATAAAATAAAATTCAACAGCAACTAATATCTAGTATTAATAACATTTACAATCCTTTAACAAAAAGAATTTGTTCAATTCTACTAAATGAGGGAGTTTCATTCCCAAAAGCTAGTCTAATAATATTTCTATCACAAATCAAATGCTTTGTTTCCTCAGGTGGATTTACGGCACAAAGATGAGGTGGAGGGCACGAACCGGGTCGAGATCGGAATTGACCTGAGTGAGTTCTATCTGAGTGTCGAGTGGGATATCCTCGACGTGCCCGCCATCCGCAACGAGAAGTTCTACACCTGCTGCGAAGAGCCGTACATCGACATCACCTTTAACATCAGCATGCGCCGCAAGACGCTCTTCTACACGGTCAACCTCATTATTCCGTGCATGGGCATATCCTTCCTGACGGTACTAGTCTTCTACCTGCCCTCGGACTCTGGGGAAAAAGTATCCTTGTCCATCTCGATCCTGCTTTCGCTCACCGTCTTTTTCTTGCTGCTCGCCGAAATCATTCCGCCCACCTCTCTGGTGGTGCC
>BMAV01001120.1:136997-156961 GCA_019973955.1 Trichonephila inaurata madagascariensis
GTGATTTCTAGGAATATTAAGTTGGTGACACCAACGAGATTTTTTTACAAAACATAAAGGATGTTCGGGGGAGGGGGGGTATTCTTATCTTTTGAAGACTGCAAATAGCTGTGAGAGGATGATAAAAGCATGGAATGAAGTTAATCCTGACATAATTAAAAAGTTATTTAAAAATTGTGCCACATTTAACAATCTAGTTGGGATGGATTATACATTTATGCATCAGAGTAACAGTGATGATGAATATGAAGTATAATTCAATAGTGCACCTAGAGATATTACGGAAGAAGAATACGGAGAACATTTATAAGTTATCCAATATTAAAAATTCATAAGTTATGTCATTTTTTTTTAAAAAAAAATCTTTAAATTAGATATTTGTAAAAATCTAAAATTTTTCTTATTAGCATTCTTTCTTTGTTTTCAAAGCTATGAATTTTATGTCCAACGTGTAACGCGTATAATCCACACCCGTAAATTAAGATCTTATTTTTTTGTGTTAAAATTGCGCGTAATATGCTATATTATACGGTATTCACAAACTTCAATATTAATCAGTAACTGAAACTGTAACTATTTAAACGTTACAGAGCGACGTATATATTCACATACGAACGAACAAATCTTATTATGATAACCAAACGATTTAAAAGAAAATTAATCCTTCGAAAGATACTTTAATAGCATTTAAGTTCTTTTTTACCTTCTCTACATAGATTAAAATATTTTAAAATAGCAAGATTCAATCTTTTCCTATATATTTATCCTATTATCTTGAATAATTCTGATGTAAAATTTTCAATTCTATACATTTGAATTAAAAACTTGACTTATAAGTGTACAGTGATGGACATGAGGGAAGGCACAGCAAGCATTTTCTCAAAACATAAGGAAAATTTTAAATTCTCCATTTTAATCAAAACAGATATTAGTTACAGACTTTAGAATACAGTAATGATTAATACAAGATTTTAAATTCCGTTTATAAAATTAATAAGCTTACAAAAATAAATAGAATTTTTGAACCCATTAAAATGTGAAGGACAAAAGGGTAAACACAGTGATTAAAATATCAGAATAAAATGTAGTCAATACTTTGCACGAATCCTCTGCTTCTAATACCAGCTTTAAGCCTGTGTGACCTGGAATTCAATTTACCAATTTTTCCGTTGTTTGAGAAGAAATTTGTCTCATTCTTGTATGAAATGCCTTTTAAAATGGTCTGTATTTGGTGCATCCTGTGTTGCTTTTCTCTGTTTTGAAGTATTTTAGGAATTTAAGTCAGGGGATTGCATTATATGTTAGAGAATATGTGTAATATTCAGAGTAATAACATAATTAAAGTTCCATTTTCAAAATGCTATTGAAACAAGAACCACTGCTCAGAATGACTTCAAATTTGAGCTAAATATACTTGAAGAAGGGGGAAATGGTACGGAATAAGAAACAATATCATTGATTTTTTCATTGTGGCCTTTTATGCAGTTTTTAGCCCCTGAGTAATTAAAAATCCATTTTTCCCATCCAATATGGTACAACCTTGTAATAGTGGATCGTCATTTCTCGAACACAGTGCCCCAAATATTAAAGGACTTGTAAGTCCTTTTTCAATTCTTACTATTAGCTCACACTCTGTATATTTATCTTGGAGGAATTTTCAATCGTTAATAAAATACATTTTAAAGCGATCAATTGAGCTGAAATTTTATATACATGATTATTTTGGATGGCAATACAGTAATTTAATTATAATTAATAAAAATTAATTGATTAAAACTAATTATTCAAAGAATTACAAATACAGCCACGTTGGCATCATTTTTGGCAACTTGTGTCAAACCTTGAAAAGGTTTTTTCTCACATTCTAAAGCGCTCATTTGAGCTGAAATTTTCTATACACTATTGTTTTGAGTAAAAATACGATAATTTAATTATAATTAATTGAAATTAATTGACTGAAACTATAATTATTTAAAGAATTACAGGTACAGCCCCGTTGATTTCATTTTTAGCGACTTGGGTTCAAACTTAAAAAGATTTTTTTTCTCACGTTTTAAAGCATTCAGTTGAACTGAAATTTTATATGCACGATTGTTTTGGATGACAATAAGATACTTTAATGATAATTAATAAGAATGAATGACCACTTAATGTTGTGATTCTGTCATATGTATATACATATTTATATTAATTGTAACTATTTAATAAAAAGTAGCTAAAACAAAAATTTTCTTTTTTGATCAAAGTAGGAATTGACTTACTTTTTTTTATATATTACTTGTTTTCGTTAAAAAGTTTATAGTTAAAAATTGTGTATAGTGCAATTCGTCAAAAATGTCGTAATTCGATTCGAAATGCCACTTATAGCCGAATCCATTTTCGTTTTGCCGCTTACAGCGCAATCTATTGATACAATTTTGGAACTTTTTTTCTTATACCATGCTATTTCCATTTTTTTTAAGTATGTTCAGTTCAAATTCGAAGTTATTCTGACCAATGATTCTTTTTGTACAGCATTTTGAAAGTAAGAATTTAGTTATGTTGATTATCTTGTATGTTAAAACAACTTCATACAGACCATATGTGCAGAATGTTCGGGTATCATTGTTCTGCTAGAAGTAGAAGTGTGTTGCATAGATAAAACATACGCGTATTTTGTTGCAGATTATGTTTAAAAATACTCAAGTAGACATGCTTGTCCATAGTGCCATCAGTGAACTTAAGTTTCTTCGATACCAGCAGTTAACATGCAGCCCCATATCTCATCCTACTTTTACACTCATGTTTTATTTTTGCTTGAACTTTTCTTTCTCGTAATTCAGTTTTCGGTTGTCTCCAAATTAAATTCCCTCCATTGCAACGAAATAAGTCGATTTTCATCGGAAAACAATACATTCGAACAAAATGTTTTATTTTTATTCAACCAATTCCTTGTAAAAAGAAGCTCATTCTTCCGATTCGTTTTACTGATATATGGTTTGTTTTGGCTACTATAGATTTGCAACACCAGTCAGATGTGTTAAAATCTTTATTGGGTGTGTGTGTTGTAGCGATAGTACTTGAAGAAAATTTTGGATTCACTTTAAAAACATTGACAACTCCCTTTGAGACAGCCATATCTTGCTGCATTTATCATACTACCAGACGATTGGAACTTTTTCATTACAATTTTTACTAAACATAAATTCCCATTCATTATTGCACTGATTTCTTTCAAATATTTATTCTGATTATATAACAGAATGATTATTTTACTTTCTTAAACCGTAGTCTGTTTACTAGATCTACCCACTTACTAGCCATTCCAAACAAATGAATAAAGCAGAAATAGTCAGACTGTCAGTACTTTTTCTCGAGAGAGATCAAACTATTACTTGCCTTTTATCTTTCTGATTGACACCACATAATAACGTAATGCAACTTATTTGCAATATTAAACACTGTGTTTTTAATCCTTCAATTTTGAAGAATTCGAAAGTTGTATTTACATTTGCCATATTATTAAGGTATCCGACTAACCTAAAAATATGGTTTTTCAAAAAAATTGACAAATTTTTTTTATGGTTTTATTTTATAGGCCATCTTATTGGATTTATAAAATTGCAAAGTTTTTTTTTTATTTTTCATTCACTAGAACAAAAACTACACGTGTTTTAGTAAAAGCAGATGCCATAACTTTACATAAGATGTCAAACTTTAAAATGTGTTTTACTCGAAATGGGTTTTTTTTCGAAAAACTCAAACGGGGACAGCGATTGCTCAAAAACTTATTAAAATAATTTGCTGAAATTTTGTGTGTATGTTCTGTATAACAGTAGAAGTGTTTTATAACTTTCAGATTTATCAAGCAATGCTTTATTACAAATTTAAAGCTATTTATGTGAATATAATCACTGTTTTTTAAGCAATTTCATATGATAGCTAAGATAAAGTGCTCTAGTTTTTGTAAAAATAAAAATATCTCTTATCCTGAAGGTCATTTCAAAAAAAAAATAGCAAAGTAATACGACAAAATTGAAAATTTTAGAATTTTTTAATTTATTATTTGTACAAAGCGGGCCCCGTTTATGTAATTTTTTGTCAATTTCGACCCATTTTTTCCCATTTTATTGGTAATAATTTATTTTTCTCTTCTTAATTTAAGCCTTTTTTTCTTAAAATGTACTAAATAAATCTAAAAACCACAAAAAATCTCCATATCACCATTTTTTTAAAAAAAATTTGTCGCAAGTAGTCAGATACCTTAAACTGAATTCAGAAATTTGTAGATATCTCTAGAAATATATATTCCAAAATTTTTATATGACTATTATTTATTTTGATAAAAAAATAATCGTCTGCAGAATTTATCCCCTGTTTTTTGAGCAAATCAAAAGTATGTCCTTACCGCTGTCCATTACTGTATGCAAGGTGAATATAATTACAGTTCCAATTTCAAAATGCTATAGAAAGGATCTACTCAAAATGACTTTAAATTTGAACTGGATATACTTGAAAAGGAAGAAACGGTACCACATAAGAAAAAGCTCGGAAGTGATCATAATGGATAGCATTGTAAGAGACATGACGAAAATGGATTAGTCCAGAAGTGGCAATTTGTATCGAATTACGATGGCTTCTGCCTGAGTTGTACATTAAATCAACTATATACATGATAATATGATTGTCAACTATAATATGATTGTTTAGATTTTTTTGGGAGAACTAATGACTTTCAAATCATTCAACAATTGTTGAACTGTTGATAAAAAGCCCATCCACCAGGGGCAAGGTCATACCCCATCGTATGGGAAAAATCATATTTTAATTCACTTTAGACCAGCAGTTCTCAGTGGGGCATGCCCCCTGGAGGGCGTGATAAACCTACGTAAGGAACGCGAGCACATCGAAAAGTCGAAAATAAAAGTGCGGTGGGGCAATACGAGAATTTCTACTAATAATCCTCTTGGGGAATCTTTGGGTCAGCAATCGCGTTATTTCACAGCCATCCCTCTCAAGAAGAAACCATGATATGCAGATTAGATAGTGTGTATATAGTTGAAGTTTAATATCGTAGATTAGAAAGAAAAGAAGCGGAATCGCTGAAAGCAGTGCTGATACGGTAAGGATCAGAATTTTGCCGCGTGACTAAAGGACGGACTTTAACTATTAGAATAAATTAAGGAAGTTAGGATTATTAAGGTAACCTTTATTAAAGTTAAGCTATTCGGATTTTGTGCGCTTATTTACACGGTTTGAGCTATCGTTATATCACTCTAGAGTTTCCCCTTATAGTTTGCTTGTCTTGGAATATTATCTTTGGTAATAATAAAGTGGATTCATCATGGTTAGTTTGGCTTGTCCATCTTTACCTCGCACAGATTTAGGTCGATTAGATGACGAGGCGGCGTCCCCAAGGGGGGGGGAGGCATTCCAAAATATTTCAAATAATTATCAGTTTACGGTTAGGAAGTAAAAAAAAACATTCTGACATAATAAAAAAATAAAACACACATTCAAACTGATATAATGTACTTATAAATGTATCAGTACCCCACCCAAAGTATATTAGATAGTTAATTCCTCAAAACTAAATTAAAAACAAGTTTAGTGATTACTAGTAACTCCCAAGTGTTTGTCATATGCAAAATCTAATACTTACCTTGATAATCTTTACAGTTTGTAATTAAAGTCGTATTATGGCCTTAGTGTTAAAGTATATTATTATTGTATGCAATACATTGTTATCGTATTAGGGAGAGTGATGAAAATTATGACTGAAAATTGGGTCACAAATATTGAAAGTTTGAGAAGCACTGTCTTTAGGCTAAAATCCGCGGAGAAAGCAACAATGAATACGCCAATAAATATTTTTCTTATACCACACCTTTTTTTTTTTTCTTATCTTCAAGTATTTTCAGCACAAATTTGAAGTCCTTCTGAATGGTAGTTCTTTTTATTCAGCATTTTTAAATTGAACCTTTAATTATAGTCAGCCTGTATATTGATGCACAATTCTTTTTACTATTATTATCTTTTTTATAAATTCGAAATGGCATTTGCTATATTCAAATATTCTTCGTTTTATCTGTTATGTTTCTTAATTATTAATGCATTACTCTTTACATCACTGTTCTTTTATTTAACCAATCACTTAAATTAAAAAATGTAGAAATATGTCTAAAAGGTTTAAATCATCTTTTTTGGCTCTATTCCCTCTTTTGTCATATCTTTTCGTTCCCTCGTCGAAAAACATAGTTCATTTTCCTTATCTTAAGGTATAAGTTTGTTTGCTATTCTTTTTTTTTTAGATATGATAGTCTTTAATCTAAAAATGCCGGTGGCTTGGCGTAGGAAAATTTAATAAAGAGATTATAGAGTTTCTTGAGAGAAGAAATATATCTTCATTGTTTGTATCGCTACGGAATTTCTTGAGATTTTTTTTTTGTTTTGTTTTTTAAAGAAAACACATTTTAATTTAAAAATGAATATAATGTCGCATGTTCTGGTTCCGAATTCTGTCTTTTTAATTCGATACATTTTAAGAAATGGAATAAGTTTATAACGTATTTCCTGACTTCATATAATCTATATTACTTAACGAGTATATTTTCAGTAGTTCTCACACTCAAGATTATCCTATTTTCCTCTTTAAAATCTCTCGAAGTCTCCTACGTTTTACCCTCTTTTTATTTTTATTTGAACTAACATTACTTTAAAGTTGCTTTAAATGGTACTGACGACGTTATTTCTAAACCGGATCCAATTATTAAAATAAATTCTTACGCGCCCCTAAATTTCTTAAGAAACCTCAGATGTACTATGATATTAATTTGTATTTAAGTAAATCAACCGTCATTTCTTGCACTATAGTTAGATGGAAACAGGAGATTCGATACATCAACTCCTTCCCAACTTTTTTGTCACCATGTACCGGTCAACATTTGATCATTTTACCGTGGCCCGCTGAGAGTGGGATGTTAATTGTTTATATTTTGGATTGTTTTGATTTAATATTTTTAATGTAATTGTATTAAAATATGCCTTCAGAATAAAATGTAGTTACACCGAAAGATGAATTTAAAGTGATTGAACATGGAATGTAAAGTGATTTCCATGGAAAGTTACACAAACCCTAGAGAAATTCACAGGCTAAATAAAATGGAAATAATTAAATTCTCCTTCGACGGCCCGGTACCATTGCGACATAGCCATCCTGTGATGACTAAGTCGTTCCGGATCCGCGTAAGCTAGAGGTGTGGGATTATCAAAATGATGAGACATGTTGGTTCTTAATACAACTTTTATTAAAAATAACTTATATTACTTAATTCTAATTTGACAACTTTATTTAAAGTGAGAGTTAACACCCAATTAAACCTTGTATTTAAGTCAGATCACGCAACTAGAACAATTATCTTAATTATCATAAATAAACCGATTCATCTAACTTCCTATACCTAAATATTACCTTTTGCAGATCTCCTTCCTACAGTGATTGAGAGATATCTTTAATGACACTTTATATACGACGATTCCAACTTCTTTATATTGGACTTCTATTCCTTCCCAAGCTATCGGACAACTAACTCTTGATCTGAAAGATTCCACACTAAGCTATCTCTAAACTTGCCGCGCTATATCTTATCATCAAAGCTTCTATCCTTTTAAAGTATATCTCATTTACATGTTACATTCGTTTATCTTCTTGGTATTGGGTTGGAAAGGTTTTGCCATTAATCGTGGCCGTCAAAGAACATAGGAGTTATGTTAGCAGAAGGACGCGAGAGACGTCACACCATTTGATCCATGGGCCGGTACTGGTTCGCGTACCGGAGTTGGGGACCACTGTTCTACTCAACATAAGTTTCATCAACTATAAAACTCACAAACTTGAGTCCTAAAATGCCCACTTTGCTGAAATGCCTTCATTTAAGCACGTTCAAAGAGGAAACATACGTAACTTTTTTTCAATTTCTTGCTTCAATTTCTACTTAATCACGGTTAAAACATTTAGAAAGAGATATATAAAAAAATATCTCACTTTTTTCAACTATCGTATGAATAATGTCTTTGAAAAAAAACGTGTAAGCAAATAAGTTTTTTTTTTATATCGGTAATAAAAAAATTATTAACCTTTTTTTCCCCGAGACAAATTTCTTACGTATTGTCATTCCCTATTTTTACAATACCGTAAAATTTGGCGTATAATGCGCATTAAATAAGATTAACACATTAAATAAGATCGAAATATTAAGGGGTGCGCGTTATACACCGGGTATGAAAACGATAGGTTTAAAAATAAATTTAAAAAAAAAGAGTGACCATTGAAAAAATTAGTCTTCCACATCTATCGAAATACTGTTTATTTAAAAGATATTACGTTCCTTATGAACTTAAAGGGTTGCAGTTCTAGAAACACACTATTTTTTCTAAACCTTGAATGGATAATACCTTGAATCAGGGGTACTGAACCTTTTTTACTGCTGGGCCACATACATATGTCAGCCATTTCACGCGGGCCGCATACATATGTTAGTTATTTCACGCTGGCCGCAACATGGGGATAAATGGGGGAAGGGGGGGAAGTCCTTTAAGATCAAGATAGCATTGGAAATTTAAAATGTGGAAAATTAATCATGATATTATAACTCCTGTTTTAATTTTTTTAATTAATATTTTTTTTTTTTTATTTTTTATTTTTGTTTCTAACACTAAACTAGAAGTATTTAAGAAACACTCCTTCACAATTTCTGCATCAGTAAACGGTTTCATATGATTACCAATAATGTAACAAACTGCGTGGGATGTCTTTGTTACTGTTTACCACTGACAAAACACTTTGTTGCTGTTGCAAGGATTATTCAAGAAAAAGCCTATTTATCACCTCTTTAAAGAGATCTTCGAGGAAAAGTGCCATTGAATGATACCTGTTTATTGGTATTTTTTGAATACAGCCCTTTCGTAACAAACTAAACAATTACTGATCCGTGTTTGTTTTTCTCTACAAAATACTCAACTTCCCAATCGTCTTGAAACGATATATTTTCTTCGAATATTTTTCGCTTGTAAGATATGAAAGATAGTTAAAAATTAATTCCACCCACTGTTCAATGTTATCACTAACTGTATATATCTGATTTCTTGACAAAGAATTTCCCACCAAATTTTTTATACAATGTTCTTAAATATGAAGAATTTCTCAGAGCAATGAGCCATGACCGGGCCACTTAAAATGGCTCGGCGGGCCGCAGGTTGAGTATCGCTGCCTTGAATAAATGACTTCAAAACGTAAGAACATTACACACGTAAATTTCAGGTTTCTGCGTAAAACAAACGATGCGCGTTATTTGGCGAATATGCCTTAAAATTCAAAACTGCAGCTTGAAAGTATAGGTGAGGGTTACACGCCGGATTTTAGGTAATCTTTTTTTCATTCATTGTATTAGGACTATTATAACAGCCAAATTTTGAAGGCTGAAATATATTAATTATGCTAAAAAATCATGTTACTTTTCTATTGGAGAGGAAAAAAACTTAACAATTTTAGGATCAAAGTGATTTCTAGAATTTTTCAATCTCTTTTAAAATCGCTAATTATTTACATTTAGTACCCAAGATCTCTAATAGTTAAACATTAAAGGGATAAATTAATTAACTATTAAACCTTCAGGCACTGAATTTTATTAAATTCCCCTTCAAAGACAAAAATTAAAACTCTTTGAGTTCGTTTTTTTTTCAAGGATTAAGTGTTCTTTAAGTAAGAAGTCAGAACTGTGTTAATGAGCAAATGGAATACTCTCTTTGCTGATTTCTTTTCTCAGTAATTAAACTTCGAGGCCATACATAAAATAATTGATCTGCACGTCAACTGCATCTTAAGAGGGTTTTTTCCCTCCTCGGAAAGAACAAGTATTGGTAAAAGAACACGACATTCTAATTGGAGAGATTAGAAGATAAACTAATAACTCTGAGCTTAGATTATATCCTTCATTAGGGAAATTTAGCGCTATTCTATTCGCATAAACAGAATTGTACTTGCACTTATTTTTATTCAATTCGAAATTAATTCTACTTAAATAATATATTTCTTTGCATTTTTTATCAAATTTTACCGATAACATTTTTTGAAATATTTGACTGCAATTGAAATTCATCACATTATCCATTTTATTTGTAAGATATAAATTAATTCATTTTCTTTATGATTACGGCCTAACTCTTAAATAGGTTTTATTTGTGATAATGAAAAGGCTTTAATCATGATGTATTTTCATAAGTAATATAAAAAAATTTTTTAAGTCAATTTCTACTATAAATAAATAAATATATATATAGGCAGAGAGTGAACTAATAGTAGGAATTGACAAAAGAGCAGGATTTGTCTACATTGTTGTACCCGGTTTGGCTAAACCGGCAAAAACCGGTTTTTGACACCAACTTTTGTCATTGTTTTAACACAGCTACATTGTTATCTCAACAGAGACGAATCTAATTTTGCGTCGAAAACCAGTAATTAATTATATTTAATTTAATTAATGAATATTTGAAAAAACTGTATTAACATCAACTGTCATCCACTACAAGTTTAAAAAAAATATTTGAACTTGATTGGATGAATAGAAAATATTTCATTAACGATTGAAAATTTGAACAAGATAAATATATATATGAATAAATATATATAGAGAGAGAGTGAGCTGATAGTAGGACTTGTGAAAAAATAGAGCTTCTTCTGACTATAGGAGAATAAAAACCTCTAACATCTAATCAATAATTAATTAATTCACCCTTTGGTGACTAACAGAAATATTTTCCCCACTTTAAAAATGGTGTTTGTGGTATTTAATTAAACCTTATCTGCAGTTTTTATATGATAGAATGTATGTCCCGAATACAAATATGTAAACCAGTGCTTCTCAAACTTTCAATATTTGTGACCCAATTTTCAGTCATTATTTTCATCACTCCCCCCTCCCACGTACAATAACAATGCATTAAGTGAAATAATAATATACTTTGACGCTAAAGCCATTCCCTCTCCCCCATACAACCTTAATTATAAACCATAATTATTATGATACGTATTAAATTTCGTATATGTTACTTTCATAAGTACAGTAGAACATCATTTATCCGAATCAATTGGGACCGGACATCGTTCAGATACGCGATTGTTCAGACAACAGAAAACCGAATACGTTCCATGCAGTATATGAAATCGATTACTGTAGGAATATTGAAAATCATCACATGAGGGAAACGTGCTTGAAGAAAAAGCAAAATAGGTGCAAAATGTTGCAAATTTTACCTTTATTGTGGAAAATAATCACTTATTTTTCGTTGTACCATTGTACATTCGTTATTTCGCTGCAAGGTCTCTGATTCTCTTGAGCAGCAGTAGTTGAGTAGGACAGCACTCTGATTGTTGCTCGTACCACTCCATAGCTGTATCTAACGCAGAAAACGAGTCAGCAGTTTTTCTTTTCTTCGAGCTATCTTCTGAGTAAAGTTTTGACGCAAAATTTAAAATGGTTTCTCGGCTTTTTTTTATGTCAGAAATTGTTGACTTTCAATATCATGAAACTGTGCTAGAGGTGCCTCCACTTTCTCCCTTCACGAGAAGGTTCAATATTTCAAGTTTTGAGACGTTGCGCTTCCGTTTTGAATTCGAAGCCATAGCAGTTTACAACTCAACATAAGAGCACGTATACACCCCCTCGCTTGGAAACAAACTGACCTAATCCACACAGATGTTTACCAAATCGTACAACCATAATTCCCAAAATATCCCTGATTTTGGATTTTCCGGTCACTTTTGGCCTCACGCGAAACAATTGTTGAGCATTGCACTGTTCGAAAACGTATTCATATATAGTACATGTAGTTGACAAGAAAAAAAACTGGTTCGGATTTTTGACGTTTCGGATAATAAACGTTCGGATGAACGACATTCTACTGTAATATATATTTTAAGTAAGTTAATTTAAGTAATAGAATAACTATTATGTTATTTTTCATTTATAAGTTTTAAATTGGAACAGATTGCAAAATAATTTTTAATCAAGCTATTTTCTCAAACATCCATATAGATCTTAACTAAATACAGAAAAAAGAAATCAGAGGGTCAATTTTTAATATTTAACCTTCCTTTGAAACACTTGACTCTGCAAAACAATTTCATAGAAATCACTAGTAGTTATTAAACTTGTCCTTAATTAAGTATTAATAAATTAATTAGAAAATACATTATGCTGTAATGATACATTTATAAATGCATTACATAAATGTAAATGCGTATTTTATTTTGATTTCTTTCAGAAAATATTTTTTTAAAATAATCTTTTTCTTTTGGATTTTTTTATATGATCGCACCTCCCACGTAGGGTTACCACACCCCTTAGAGGGTCCCCCCAATTTGAGAATCGCTGTCGTAAACGGAAACGTTTAGAGGAAAAAATCTGTCAAACCAACTGTCGCCAATAATCGCCAACATTTACAGGCGGTACTTATTACTAATTTCAGTTAATTTTGTCATACAATAATATATTAACATGTTTTGTCGCATGTTTTATGTTTTTCGATAAGTATAGTTTTGTGCAATTTCAAAGCATATTTGAACAAAGGAAGACAAATGCCCGATAATGACAAATAATTATAAAAGAAAAATTATATTGCATTTCCCCTTAAATTCCAAGAAAACTTCATTCGTTTTGTGTTTTGCTTATAATTTGTATTTATTTTACATCCAAATAAACAAAAACAAACAATGAAGTACTAATGTTTACTTTTAGCATCCTTATAGTCCTGTAAGGGTTAATGATAAACGCTCCTCGACTATAATTACATAACGAATCTTATTTGTCATCAACTCAACGTGGTACTTCTTAAAACGTTTAACGGTACCCGACTAACCTAAAATCATGATTTTTTTTTAAAAATTGAGCAATTTTTTTTTAAATTTTATTTTATAGGTCATCTTATTAGCTTCATAAAAATACCGAGTTCTTTTATTTTCCATTCACTAGAACTAAAACTACCAGTGTTTTAGTAAAAGCAGAGGCCATAACTTTACCTAAGATATCAAACTTAAAAATGCGTTCTTTTCGAAAAGCTCAAACGAGGACTGCGATTGCTCAAAAAGTTTTTTAAATAATTTGCTGAAATTTTTTGTGTATGTTCTGTATAATAGTAGAAATGTTTAACCTTCAGGTTTATCAATAACTGTTTTATTACAAAATTAACAGTTCTGTATGTGAATATAATCACTGTTTTTTTAAGCAATTTCATATAATAACTAAGATAAAGTGCTCTAGTTTTTGTAAAAATTAAAATATCTCTTATCCTGAAGATCATTTCAAAAAGGAATAGCAAATTGATACATCAAAAATTGAAAAAGTGGAAATTCGTTCATTTACTATTTGCAGAGAGCGGGCCCCATTCATGTAATTTTTTGTCAATTTTTACCCATTTTTTTCTATTAGTAGTAATAATTTGTTTTTCTCTTCTTAATCTTAACCTTTATTTTCCTTAAAATGTACTAAATAAATCTAAAAACCACAAAAACATCTCCATATTTTCATTTGTTTTTTAAAGTTGTCGGAAACCTTTAAAGCAATGACATTTAAAATCATCACTTTAAATCTTCGAAGTTTTCCTTATTTCCTATACTTTTTAAGATTAGTCGCTATATCGAAACCTTCTTTTCTGGTAGGAAAATGTTTTCATATTATCAGTTTATTTACATTTTATAAGAGTATACAGAGCAACACATTTACTATTCAAATCATGTGTGTTTAAATCCTTCAATTTTTAATGCATAAAATATATTTCATATCTTGTCTTTTATAGTATAGGTCAGCACTTCCCAAACTTTCTATATTTGCGACCCAATATCCAATCATAATTTTCATCACCCTCTCCACCTCCGTACAATAACAATGTATTGAATTCAATAGTAATACACTTTGATGCTAAAACTACGATATGATTTAAACCTCATAAGTGTCAGAACATATATAAACGTCTCGCTCAATCAAAGCATTTATTGCCACGGACGTATATATACGTCTTTCTGAAGTACGATCGTTTCTGTGCACTGTATCCATACAATTATTCCAAAAGCTTTGGAATACATTTAAAAGACCTCGACAGTGTGTGAAGGATTTACTCATTTCAGAGGATTTGCTTATTTATTCATTTTCTGCCCCTCCCCGTACATGCCATACGCGGGCGTACGTGGAAAACGATGGAATTGAGAAGTGAATTGCTTAATTTTTAATCGGCAGTTAAGGGATTAATAATAAATCGTGCAAAAAATACTATCAAGATGAGTGCTATAATTTTTGTATATAATTTCATATATGAGAAGCCCATGGGATCACTGGTAATTCTTAAACTGGTTTTTTAACTTAATACTCATAAATTAATTATAAAATACATTGTACAGTGCTAATATATTTATAAGTGAGTTACATCAGAGTAAATGTGTATTTTATTTTTTATTATGTCGTAATGTATTTTGTTTGTTTACTTTCAGTAAATTAATATTTTTATAAAAAAATAATCCTTTTTTTTTTCGACTTTTCAATGTGCTCGAACACTCCTCGTAGAGTTATCACGACCTAAAAGAGGGGCGCGCCCCACATTTTGAGAAATGTTGGTACAGGTACAAACATATCTTTCATTTTACGATGTTAAAGTGAAAAATCTCGTATGTGTTGTATATTTCTAAATGCCATGGATGTTTTAATAATAAAGTGAATGCATGCATTATAAGCACACAAAATTATTTAAACAATGGAATGTTTCTAAAATTTCATTTAAAAAACTATTCTGTATTTAAATATATGTACAGTGTTTTAATATTTTTCAGTTTTATACAAAACTCTCTGGTCTTAGTCCTAACTTATGCTACGAAATGTGTTAACCTTCTTAAGAATATTCTGAAACATGTTCTTCGAGTCTAAGAAATTTGGAAATGCTTAAGCACTAATTTGAATTTTTCTTTAATATGTATGATATAATCCAGTTACAAATAGTTATTAAGACTAGATTAAAGGATAATGCTGATTAAAAGATTTGTCGTAGGATTTACGAATAATTCCTATGTAAATTGCTCGCCTATGTGTAGTTTATAAAGGAGAATGATAATTAACTCCGAAGAGTAATTAAGAGTTCAGTAAGAGAAATATTCACTTGAGAATTATTCAATTTTAAAAGAACATCGTTTGACATTCTCATTTTGAATAATATTGAAAGAAAATAGAATATTTTTTTCGAACGTCAATGAAACAAGAATTGAGTTCAATTCAAGACTCATAATGTCGTAGGGAAATGATAAAATTAGGGGTTTCATCAAATCCTTAAGGGAGATGATCAATTCACGGAAGAAGTTAAAATAATGTCTCTTTTATGTCATTTCCCTGATGCATTTCCCTGAACTGTTTTAGTGAAATATGAAATTAACAAGTCAGTCTTTGTAGAGCTTTGTTTTCGCTTGTTACCACTCCCTTTTAACTCCCCTATCTCCTCGTCCGTTTTAGTTAGCGCCGGGCTTCTGACATGACCTCCTAAAACAAAATGACCTAAATATAATTTTTTAGTTTTATTTAGTTATATTCTTTGCATTATTATCTTTCAATTGATATAACACTTTTGTATGCCTGAAAATTAGAAACTGGATAAAACTTCAACTGAATAATGTAAACAAACAAATTAGGGAATTCGAAACCACGCGCCCTTTATATATAAAAAAAAAGCTATTTTAAAAAAAGAAAATAATAACTAAAAAAAAGTCTGCTACAAATAAAGCAAGATATTCCTCTGAAGTACAACATTAATGTATAATTTTTAGTTCTTTTGAAATGTGCGCATGTAAGATTTAAGGTATTTGTAATATTATTTCATCATTTCACTGAAACAGGTTAGGGATTTGATCAAATCACTTACTTTCCTTAGGAAAATCACACCTAACGGAGTTCTTATTTTAACATCTTCCGCGAATTGATCTTTAGGAATTAGGTGAAAGGATTAGGGATTCCTTAGAGATTCGATGAAATCCCTAATTTAATCATTTCCCTGCGACATATATATAGGTAAAGAAATCGAAAAAAATATTTTAAACAGTTATTTTGATTTGTAGTTTGCATCCCAGTATTTGAAACTTATTTGATTTCACAACTTAAAATGTAATCATGTAGTTATAAAAAGTAACTGGATTTGAAACTAACAAAGCACCGCTTTAAATTTCTTTGCAATTAATCTTGAAGCATCAATATATGTACGTAAATCAAAAGTCGCCAGTTCCACAATCAGAATGCATTCATTTTTAGAAACAGATATTATTTCATTAGTCGCATCCGCCTAGCGCAGGTTTTGACAAAGAGCGGCCCGCCAAGACAGAAAATCCACTTTGTGAATTGAGATTTCTTTCCCGTGCGCTATCAAAAATTCGCTCGTATTTGGGAAAACAAAATTCCTTTATTCCTTCAAGAGGAAAAAATACCTGAAAGTGTTTCTTCAAAGAGATCATCTGCAGAGTTTGGAGGACGTGGTCACAAGAAGATTTCAGGATTTTAAAAAATTGAGACTAAATTCGATTTGCTCTCTTATCCCATTACTGCTGACATTAATACAGCACCAGAGGAGCTGCAGCTTGAACTTATTGACTTGCTGTAAGATGACAGAGTGAAAGAAATGTTTAAGGCTATGACATTAACTCTTTCGTGGGCCTTGGGAAAAGAGATTACGTCCCATCTACATAATCTTACAAAATATACCAGTGAGTAACGCAAAATCCAGTACAATATATTGACCTTGCTATTATAACGATGGGAGGACTAATTCACGCTTCAGTGTTGTGCTAATGCACGTAATCCAGCGATGATGGCATCCGTAAATCGGACAAAAAAAAAGATGGTACTAAAAAAGAAGTACCGTATTCAAAAGCTGCCACACACACTGTATATAACGGTGTCATGGGAGGGGTTGATTGCTCAGATTAAAGAAAAGAAAGATAACAAATAAGAAGATCTGTAAAAGGATGGCATCATATCTATTATTTTCTTACTGACCTTAGGACGCCATACTAGATTCCAAGCAAAGAAGTGTGTAGTTTTGGACGATGTGCATTTAGCCAATGTGAGAAGTCATATGCTAAAGATGGTTTCAAACTATAGACGTTATCGGAAATGTTGAAGAAAGGGAAAAGAAAAGAGGAGACCTGCTACATGTTTGCAGAATTTGATGTCCCCTTGTGCATTACAACACGCTTCTCATCTTTTCATGGCAAATAACAACCATTAAATTTCATTTTCTTTATGTAGGTGAATGGTTCCTTGGGAAGTATTCTTCCCACCCCTAAAATTTAAATGTAAACATAAAATTCGGCAAAATAAAATATATTTCCTTAAATGCTGTTGTTTATTTGTTAATAAAACAAAACAAAAAACTGCGAGAAATTCAAAAGAGAAATAAATGGCCCACTAAAGAGTTAATACAGCACCTGAGGATCTGCATCTTGAACTTATCGTCTTGCAGTCAGATCACAGTGGGAAGGAAATGTTTTTGGCTATGACATTAATTGACTTTTATAAATTTTTGTTAGTTGAAAAAATTTCATGTATGAAGAAATTTGCTAAGAAATTGTTCTTTATATTTTAGTCTCTATATATATTTGTGAGCGAAGTTTTTCTTGCATAAAAATCAACAAGAGTAAACATAGACGTAAATCGGCTGACATAAACTCGCAAGCTTTGAAGAGTATTTCAACAAGAAATCTCACTCCAGGATTTTCAAAAAAAAATGGGAGAAAAGTGGTGCAGGAACATCTGTCTCATTAACTCTAAAATTAAATGTTCATGAAGCTATAGATAGTATGAAATTAGAACAATAAATAAATTAAATTATAAACTTCCCCTATTTTATTTAACATAATACATATAAGTTTAAAAATCATTTTACAAAAGTGCAGCCCTCCGGTGTCCTCCACTCCACCAATGCGGCCCGTAAACCAAAACAAATTGCCCAAACCAAGTTGGCCTAGTGAAATAATTATCACATTTTTTACTGTAAGCAAGTTTATTAAAGATAATAAATTATTATTATAATATTGTTACGTAGATCGGTATTCGGAGATTTTGTGCAATCAGTCGCAAGGAGCAAGTCAGTTCTATTAAGTCCAATGAGAATTTATTGTATAAAAACAATCCTTGAAATACTAATACACAGAAAAATTCGCAGAATAAATCTCAGAAGGTCTTCACACCTTCAACAGCACTCAGACTCAACTATCAGTGTCTAAGAAATACAGGTACGTTAAAGATTATTCACAAGCAATCGCTCATCCTACTCAACAGCCGAAGTAATCAGTAATCGCTGGTCGACTTTTCATGGTAAAATCAACACCAACTAATTGCTAATCAAAACAAGACTAATTCAGTTTCAGCGAATGACTTCCTATTTATAGGCCTTGTGTCATAGATCCTGATATTAGTAGATTTATCCACTAATTTCCGAACGAATCCATAGGGTCGAAAACTCATCAAAAATGGTCACAAAAAATTATGTCAATTTGGCTCTACCGCCTAGATTTCACCAAGTTTTCATTAAATCATCATTATTATGTAAGGAACGGCCTTGCTTTCAAATATTACAATTTTAACATAAAATAAGTACAATATAGAGTAATATAAACATATTACACTTCTCTCCAGATATAAATTATTTACACCATTTTAAAAATTCATTACACAAAATTCGTAACAATGTCAATAATTTTACCGATGTATGCAATATTCCGTCACAGTTAGAAGTAACCATAAATAATCGCGTAATTCAACAAAATATGTTTAAAAAATTTTAGCTAATGATATCATTGCAATTTTTAAAGCCTCATTATAAATTAACGTACTTATTTTATACAGATACATAATTAAATATTCTTTCTAAATCAAATTTTACTAAACTCATATAAATTGCAAAAATTAGATAGGTTCATAAAATGTACATACAATCTTCGGCTCAAATATATTAATATTTTAATATAATATAAATACAATATAAAGTAATATAAACATATTACACTTTTCCAGATATAAATTATTTACACCATTTTAAAAATTCATTACACAAAATTTGTAACAATGTCAATAATTTTACCGATGTATGCAATATTCCGTCACAATTAGAAGTAACCATAAATAATCACGTAATTCAACAAAATATGTTTAAAAAAGTTTAGCTATAATGATATCATTACAATTTTTAAAACATCATTATAAATCAACGTTCTTATTTTACAGATACATAATTAAATATTCTTTCTAAATTAAATTTTACAAAACTCATATAAATTGCAAATATTAGATAGGTTCATAAAATGTACGTACAATCTTCGAACCCCTCTCGTATGTCCATTAAGCGGCTCATATATGCAGACATAAAATGCAGCATCTTACATTTTCGTAGCGATTTTGAAATGTGTCAGATATGCAATTCAAATGAAGCCATCCATGACTTTTCGGTAGAGGAACTTCTCCACTTAGTAATCCTCAAAGTACTTCTTGAAGAACACCTCGTCTCTGAGTTTTAGCTTGGAAGTTTAAATTCTAAAAAGAAAAAAAAAGAGTTAAAAAAACTTCTTAGCAAACATTTTTGCGGGTTGAGGATTTTTTTTCAATGGTGCATGAAAATGCTCCCCGTTTCGATTTAGGTAGTTCGATATTTGCAATATTTAATGCTTGACTGGTGCAACTTTATTTTTATCTCTCTAAAGTGAAAACATGGGAATGAAAAACTGTGTAAATACATAGCCCATACAGCTTGGATTTATTGGCTTTCTTTGGCATACTATCTTATAGTATCATTGCTACACCAAACTATCATATATTGCCTTTTTCTTCGTTTAATTATTATTATAATTTCGTCAAATATTCATTTAAGGGAACCAGGATATATCATGCACATTCAAAAAATAGACTTTT
>BMAV01001121.1:0-32405 GCA_019973955.1 Trichonephila inaurata madagascariensis
TTTACTTGGGAAAAGGTTAACAAAAAACTCATATGAATATTTTTCAAATGTGATGCTATTCAGTAGAACAACTAAGAAATTACCCAAAGCATAAGGGATGTACCACATAGCTTGCACTACAGATTTTAAGGATGGCGGAGCTTGGGAATATGAAAAGTCCAAGCCTGTTATTGCAAACATTACTTCTCCGGCTGTCAGAACGATGAATTGAGGTACTTGCCATAAACGATGTAAAGAGTTAGGCTGAACAGTTATTAAAGTGTTCATTGCTGTAATATTCCGAGCTTCTTTTTGGAGAATAAACACTGTATAACTGCCTCCAGTTTCCACATCAAATTTCCCAATCGGTTCTTCTTCGTAATCAATCGCATTTAAAGGTAGAAACAGTTTGTATTTTCCAGGAATAAGAGAACAATATTCAGTCATTCCAGTTTTTCCAGGTCGAAGCATTTTATCAGGAAAAAGAAAAAGTGTACTAGGTCCTTGAATCAGGAAGGCGGCGTTTTCCTCGTCGTTAAACTCGTAATCGATGGAAAACAGCAACCTCACCAGAGAATCTCCAGTTAATTGCTTTTTGCGAGTGTCCTTAGTAACATGAATCACCAGTCCGTCGTCATCATCAAAAGTCACCATCATTGAGTTAAAAGTTTCGTTTAAGTTCGTTATAGATTTCTTGACATTCCTTACTTCGCAATCTTTTGAAACGAAGGCCCAGTCTGAAGCCTTCGATATAGGTAGGTAAAGAGTTGTTGCATCAAAACTACTCAAATTTCGTACTCGAGGGCTTCTCATTTCCAAGGAACAAGGCGAGTTATTTATGACCAAAATCTCAATTTCACCATACGGGGGTAACCGTGGTAGCTCAGCTTCAATTTTGACCTGAATGAATGCAGTAATGACATACGAAAATGCACACATAAAACCTCCAATTGTCATCCTCTTCAACGGCGTATTACATAAATTCACTTTACTTAAGAGTGGGTATATGATCCAATCAAAAACTGGAATCATGATAAGGAACAAGAGAGGATTAAATATTTGCATATTATCTGGTTTTATATATACACCTCCTAGAAGCTTACCGTCCATTTTAGAAGCTTGTATAACCCATTTGGAGAATTGCTGTCCGTATAGAGCCCAAAATAGAGTCAAAGGTATATAAATAACTAAAATTCCTGATAAACGTTTTATGTCTCGTTTTAAAGCATAGTCATATTGATCATCAGCGTAATCCAACCAATGTTCTTTCTTTCCTACTTTTTTGGTTATCTTATTGTACAAGGCATTGCAAGTACATTGTAAAACCGATATTAAAACACTTCCTTCGATTGGTTTTGTAATATAAAAAGGCCTTCCAATAGCGAAAAGCAACAAAGCAAATACAGACAACAAAGCGGAAATTAAAAACGCCAAAGAAAAACACGTAACTTCCCCAAAACATTTAACGTCAGCCTTTAAAGTTGGAGATAGCACAGTTGCCATTAAACTACCAACCTTTATTGTAAAATAAATTAAAGCAAAAAAGTGCTGACGCATTTCTTCTTGACCTTTTTTGAACTGATCTCCGCCAAACGCTGATACGCAGGGTTTAATTCCACCATTTCCAAAACCTATAATAGTAAGACCAACTATCGATAAAGTTCTCATAAGTGTGAGAGTATTAGGAATAGCTCCGATTGCAAGGATCATATTTCCACACGCATATAAAATCGAAATGGATAAAATGGCCCAAAATTTGCCGAGCCACGCATCTGCTATAATGGCGCCAACTATTGGTGAAGTGAAAATAACTACCTGGAAAGCGTGATAGATTTTAGAGGTATTATTTTCACTGTAGTCAAGTTTGTTAACAATGTAAAGAGTGAGTATTGCTCGTATGCAAAAATAGCTGAATCTCTCACAAACTTTGCTTCCGAGTAGGAAGAAGATACCTCTTGGATATTTCCTCCTCTTTTGTTCTTTGTCTGGCTGTTTCTCAGGCGGTTTCTCTTTACTTTCCTTGTCATCGTCGCTGCTTCTAGTTTTGGTTTTTTCAGCCGTTTCAGGCAATTCAATGTCAGACATCGTTGACTTGTTTTCGTTTGTAATAAATTATTTCTGTTTCACTGATCGCTGAAAACTGAAGTTCTGTTTTTGTTTTTGTCAGTACAGTATAATTTTCTGTTGTCATATGTGTATCCCGCATATGTTATAATTCGTCACACTTTTTTTAAAAAAAGATTCGCGTTCATATTTACCTTTTATGAATTGATTTCCGTGAAATATTCAAATTCATTTATTAACCCCAGTTCGATGCATTAAATCCATATCTATATATTCATAGTAACATACAGCATTAGAAGAAAATTAGGAATTTAATAAATGTAGGATTCTTTCTCACTACTATGTTTTCCTTCTCGTTCATACACACACACATTTTTTGTAGGTTATTCAGCATATGTGTCTTCAAAATTGAAGAGTTCATTTTTATTGTGAAAGATAATACATG
Source organism: Trichonephila inaurata madagascariensis (assembly GCA_019973955.1). NCBI lineage: Eukaryota > Metazoa > Arthropoda > Arachnida > Araneae > Nephilidae > Trichonephila > Trichonephila inaurata. The sequence goes on from BMAV01001121.1 coordinate 2,489, forward strand.
TTTTACTTCTAGGGTTACAGTTAAATTGCCGTAATTGTTTTGATAACATTTACATTTTTTATAGGATATTGAAAATTAAAAGTCATTGGAATGCACGAGAAATAACAAAAAATATCGAGAAACCGGAATTTGTTAAAATAACTATTTGAAACGATTATTTTTTTAAAAATTTGCCATAAGTTTTTAGAAGAGGGAGTTTATATGTGATTTATTATAACCAAATATGGTATTATGATAAGCCGATTAAAAGGCAGTTGCTCGAGCTTCGTAGACCAATCAGAGACTTCATCTCGCCCAAAATAAGTCTCTGATTGGCTAGACCTAGACTGACTACTGCGGTGTGAATGCAATTTAGAAGTCACCGCGGCCAAATTAACACCACGCGAATCGCGATATCAAATCAACGATTCTAAAACATTTTAGATGAAAAAATACCAATCAGTCAGATTTTGGTAAAAAAGGGCACGATTCACGCGGTTTCAATTTGGCTGTGGTGACGCTACTGAATTACACAGTACAAACGTCGATTCAAGCGTCTAGCCAATTAGAGACTTCATTTCGCCCGAGATGAAGTCTCTGATTGGCTAGACGTTGACATCGACGTTCTACGCTTGGATTCAGCTTTTGATACCCAAAATGCTTTTCGAAATTATCTTTTAAAATACGTACTCACTTTCTTTTTTCCACAAATTTTGATACACAGAAAAATGTGCAGTATTTTGTAAGATACTGTTGTTGTACTTGTTTCTAATACCTAGTTTGGCTATCTAAGATTATACCAACTCCATCAGTTCGTAAACTTCTAAAAAATTCAAGAATAAAAGGGGTTTTAAGAGCACTTCATCTATGTTAAAATTTATGCACCCTAAAATGTGCTCAGGCCTGAGCAGCATAACACTTCGAACAGATCTTAAAAACCTTTAGGTACCTACGTATTAGCGTCACCGCAGCAAAATTGGCACCACATGAATCATATCTTGATATCAAATTAACAATTATAACGTGTTTTATATAAAAAAGTACCGAGTGTTTCAAAAGTCGTGCACATTGTGGAAGAGTCGAGGTTGAGTTTTAAAGACAGATGAATTATGTTAACAAACAGAATAAATTACAAACAAATGTTGAACGGTTATCTTTATTATCAGGTGTCAGACATGGTAAAATAACAGTAAATATTCAAAATGATGCCAGTTTTTCTGGACACACAGTCAAACTCTTTTACCAGATTAATTAACACTTTACGAAGAGTGTGAGATGTAATGTCAGATTTCGCATGAAGGGTGCCACTCTTAAGTTCATCGAGCGTTTGGGGATTATTTCTGAAGCCGACATTTTTCAGATATCCCTAAAGGAAAAAATCCGGAATTGACAAGTCCGGTGAACGTAGTGGCCAAGTTCCTTTGGAAATGACACGATCATCGAAAAATTCAGTTAAGTACTGTTCCATGATGTGTGACACATTGCGCCGTCTTGCTGCAACTAAGATACCGTTCATTACTGTTCAGCAAGGATAAAAATTCCTTAATAATGTTTATGTAAACAGATGGTCTTTTCTTTGGACTTCTTTGCAAAACGGACAGCTATTTTCGTTTTCACTGTGGACGCTCTACCCGATCTCTTCCTTCTACAAACGATCCTGTGTCACGAAAACGTTGTACTAAACGCGTTATCTTTGATGAACGGTGCTGTTTCATCTGAATATTTCTGCTGAAATACATTTATCACATGTTAATGAGATTTTGTAGTGAAATAAAATTCCACGATAGCTATTCTTCGCTCTTGGAAAAATATCACGCACCTCCTGTTGTGCTTAACTGACTACAACTGACAAGTATTTTGAAATTGATACCTGTTGCGTTCAAAACTTCTTATGATGGGGTTCCTGCTGCCATCTAGTGGCAGAAATCTCAAGCAACTCTCTTGGTTTTTAAGCAACAAGTGTTAGCATGTGGATGTGCGTGACTTTTGAAACACCCGATACCAACCACAGTCAGATTTTAGTGGAAAATGGCGCGATTCTCGTGGAGTCAATTTGGCTGTGTTGACACTAATACGTAAGTTCCAACCTTTAGCCCCTGTTCAAAGATGAAGGATTTCAACTGTCCACTGGCAAATCGAGATATGCTAGTCTGCTGAATTTTCACGAATTTTTTGAAGAATTTTAATATTTGAACATTTTTACCTAATTATCAAATTTGAAATTTTATCTAAATTTCACGAGTAGAACAACGAGTACAAGATTTAATGGCAGCTTTGAATGCAATGGAGAACACGTGATTGCATTTATCATGTGACTGTCATGAATTTAGTCCATTACTTACCGCTGTTGGGTAACATATAGGCATGGACATCTTAAAGCAGGGGTCTAACTTTGTCAGGGCTTAGGGTCTGAGCCCCAGTGGGACCTCGTCTCGTTCTCGATTCAGCCATAATAACAGTACCGGTTTATTCATTAGGCGCTTGGGGGGCGGGCACCCAGGGAATTTTGGATCGGATAAACTGAACTCAGTGGTGCACACAAGGGGAGGGCCCTGGGGTCCGGACCTCCCCCCCGAAAGCCCTCGATTTTTTTCCCGATTGATTATAATTCTAAGTATATAGTACGTAAAATTTAATTAAATATTTGTTATTAATGATTAATTTTATTAATTAATGCTAATTATTTATTCAATAATTAGTTGTTTATTGTGTTTTGTTCGCGAAAATCGACAAAATCAAAAGGAGCATGATACAAGAATGGTGAACTTTCGACCCCGGACCCCTTGAAAAATTCCTGTGTGCGCTACTGACTGAACTTAACCAGGTTTTCTGGTTATAAATTTCGATTCTCCAGTGCTAAGGGGGCCCGTAGATCTTCTGCTCCCAGGACCCGAAATGAACTTAAGTCGGCACTGCATAATAAGATAATTATTCGAATAATTTCTACGATCAAATGTTATTTGCGGCTGAGGGGAGGGAAATTTCGGACAATATGTCAAGTGGCTACATGTAATGACCATTGTCCATGTATAGGCATAAACCTACCACCATGCACCATCATAAATTAGTCAAAAGGTGGCAGTCGTTCGAGCGGGTTTGTGAGACTGTAAGTTATGCATATTTTTTGTTTCGGGTTATTGTTTGTATGAGTATTTGAGAACGTTTGCTATGTTCGGTCTGCTTTTAAGATGACTGGATGACCTGGTTGGTTTGTCGCAGGCCTTCTGCACCCAATGTCGGGGGTTCGACCTCGACTCGAGTCAATGGATTTTGATGATGCAGAAAATCGATAGCGGCCATGTCATATGATTATACAGCATGTAAAAAATCTCTTGAGTGTCCGTTTGGCTTGGATGCTCTCGGCAAAATTAAATTCTCTAAGTACAAATTTCGCATCGGCAGAGCTCAGGTGCCATCCCTCTGGGGAGGAAACTGGGGTTAAAATTACTTGCGATAATTGGTATTGCCTATATGGCGCCGCACTAAAAATAGATACCAGATCCTGCGGAATGTACTAGCAGTTGCAGTGTTACCTTCTCGAACTAATTTTACAAATTTATTCTTTGTATTTTTATGCCGAATAATCTACCATTTCTTTTTCACTATCGTGACAGGAAGCTGGAAAGGATGAATGTCTTTAGATCAAGCCGTTTGGCTTTAAATGATCGTGAAAACGTTACAAAATAATGGTAATATGAATGACTATAGAATGGATGTTAAAAAACACATTGTGATTAAAAAATCAGAACGGTGACAACATTTTTTAAGAAAACATTAATTATATATTAATTTATAAACTAACTTTATTTTATTACATTCATACAAGTCATACAGAAGTGTACATAAAAAGAAAATGAAATTACATAATTCGTACTTTACTGCACATAAAAAACAATGTTTTTTTAAGAATCAGTTGAATAAGTTTTATTTCGAATACCGTGAAATAAACCTAAAACTGCGATGTAAAGCTATATTTATCTCTGATGTGCAGTGTTAAAGAATGAGAGTCTACTGCATCTGTTTGATGTAAGCTCTGATAAACTTGTGATTAACTTTTTTTGACAGATTATGAGTAATTCAAAAAGAAATTGCTTTTAAAGAAAGAAGAAAAAGAAAAATTTAAAGAAATGTTTTGAAATTAAACATTGATTGCAATGACTTATAATTTGATTTCAAAAATTTATATCAAAAAGACAAACTTTGTATGCAAATATTTATACCAATATTTACACGGGTTTACACGGGATATACATCTCAAAAAAGGTTTTCAACTTGAAGTGCATTTTAAATTATCTAGTTTCATTATTTTTAACTTTTTGCTTTAACTGAAATTTATAATTAAATTCTTGACAGAAATATTTAAATATTTGTCATACTGTAACAAACTAATATGTAAAAAGTGACCTCTGGCGGACAATTTCAGAAACCATCAGTGGACAGGTTGCTGTCGGGGCATTAACACTGTGTAGAACCTATGAGCCCATTTATTGTGGTAATCCTAAGTATTGTAGTTTCTATAAATGTATTTACTGCAGCTCCACAAATGTAAGTATTATTTATAATGTTTGTAATTATAATAATTTGTTATATTAACTATTTAACCAAAGATGTTTGGCACCCGACTGCCTGTCATAATATTAGATTTAATTAGAAGCAATAATAAAAATTAATCGTTTTAATGATACAACCTATGGTCTTTTTTTCATACTTATAAAGAAATGACTAGTTTCTTTTTGCAGATAAGGGAGGTATTTTCTAAAAGTTATTCCTTATAAACTTTTAGATCTCAATTATGTCGCTCGTTACTTGCATTAAGCAATTTATCATGAATAAAATATTAAGATTAAATTTTAGGCATCTTATGATTAATATGCATCATTTTCAACGTAATTTAAGATGAACAATAACAACGTCTTCTTGAGAAATATTATTTTAGTTTAAATTATAATTTTGGTATACGCACATTTTTCGTTCACATATTGAAGAAACAAATTCAGCCTGAAAACAACTTCCCGTAACCAAAGCAAATTTAGTCCTAGTTGAACCTCCTGATTTCTCCAAATGTTGCTAACCTTTTGACTGTTGGACTGAAACTGACCGCTGTCTAAATAACGATAGAAAAAACAGATCCGGGTAAGGTTATTATTTTCTTTCGATTAAAAGAATTGCCAACTTGGTGCAAAAATCTAGCAAAATTTTTTGCCAAATCAGGGGGTTCAACTAGAATACAACCGACAAGTTGTTAACAACTAGCAGGAAAGCATTAGTTGTTCCATACACAAATTTTACAATTCTTAACGATCGTGCATCATATTTACTCATAAATAATTCGAGAAACTTAAGTTGGAGAATTTAATAAAACCACGTCTTCTTTTTTCGATAAAGTGGGAAAAACTATAAAAACATTTCCAGTGTTTAATATATGTTTCTGAACACAAGAGAATTTGGTACTTGCGTATGATATCGTCGATTAATTTCGTAAAATCAAAAGATGTCGCTAAAGGCAGCGGCATACAGCCATAGTGGGAATTGTTCCCACACATGCTTGAACACAGTAATAATAACGATGACATTATTTGGTGTCATTTTTTGAATTGGCGTTGTCTTTTCGTTTGGCAAAATTAGTCAACGATATAATATGCAAGTACTGGTAATTTTTTTATACATAATTCTTGGGGGATCGTTATCATTATTTCTAGCCGTTTATTTAAGTGCAAGTAATTATTATTAACCAACAAATTGTCCTTTAAACCTAACATCTAGTATTGAGCACATTTTTTGTCACCTTTCATTTCGTTGATAAATAATAGCATGGCTCTCATTTCATCATGGTAACTGTAATTTGAAGTCAAACATTTAATCATCGTTTAATAGTTAAACGCAATATTTGAAATTCAGTCAATCTAATGAGAAAAATGGGAATTCTTATTCCATGAACTGCAATTAACATGCCATTGATTTTGAGAAGCAATTTTCGCTAACAGCACTATAAATATGGAGTTATGATGGCTCATAACCATCCTGTAGGCAATACGGAGGGTTGGCACTCGTTCTCAAATAGAACTTTGATTTTGGAGGGAGCTCAGGAATCATCTTGGCTTGCAGTCCCATTTCGGACACAATCGAGGATTGAGGAGAACAAAGACCATTCTGGAAATCATCGTAGCTGTCGCATTCGGTGGCCAGAAAATGACAATCTGTAGCATTTACTGATTGCAGAAAGTAGACGACAGCAGAGTTGTGATTGCAAACTCTCATAGACAAAACGTCTGTAAAGAAATAGGAAATAAATTTAATAAAAAACAAAGAGATATAAAAAAAATTCTAAGTCAATTCCTACTTAGATCAACAAAGAAAATTTTTATTTTTTAGCTGCTTTTTATTAAATAGTTACAATTAATATAAATATGTATATGCATAGGACAGGATCACAACATTAAGTGGTAATTAATTTCTATTAATTATCATTAAAGTATCGTATTGTCATCCAAAACAATCGTGTCTATAAAATTTCAGTTCAGCTGAATGCTTTAAAACGTGAGGAAAAAAAACCTTTTCAAGTTTTGACACAAGTCGCCAAAAAGAATGCCAACGAGGCTTTATTTACAATTCTTCAAATAATTAGTTTTAATCAATTAATTTTCCTTAATTATAATTAAATTATTGTATTGTCATCCAAAATAATCATGTATATAAAATTTCAGCTCAATGGAGCGCTTTAAAATGTATTTTATAAACGATTGAAAATTCCACCAAGATAAATAAATAAATAAATATAGAGAGAGTGTGAGCTAATAGTAGGAATTTGAATGAATTAAAATAATTATAATAATAATTACTTAAAAAACCACCAATCGTCGTGTTCTTTACCAGTTCTCATACAATAATTTTTGATAAGACAGATTATTCGATTAAACAACTCAATCTTAAAAGAACATTTAATTGCAGTGTACTTTAATCGGGGACATTTTAAGGCATAGGCCAACTGAGCTCATGCCTGGGCCGACTTTGTAAAGGGCCTCGTCTCATTCTCGACTCACTTTAAATAAGATCACGGTACGAATTATCTTACTCTTAAAATGTTAATCTCGGGCATATTCTCCGAAAAACTGAGCTCAATATTTACTTTGAGACTTCATTGACGAACATAAAGCAAAAACTACAATAATCAAAAAAAGTTTGTCATTGTTATTACAAGTCAGCATGAGATTAAAATGAAAAACGAAATGGACAGCGTCCGTCAAGCATCCCTCCAGAACACGAGAGGAAAAACTGGTTTCATTACTTCGATTTTATCCAAACATTCCAGGATAACGCCTTTAAACTCCTAAAAGAAAACCAGATTATTTCACTTAAATTCCCGAACTCCCTTAAATAAATTTATACTGGAAATGTAAAAATTACGCTTTTACGAATTTTTTACGCTGAATTTTTAGTATCATAAGCCATCCATAAATATAAGAAATCCGTAAAAAATTTCAATGAATTTAATTTTACGCTGGAAACTAGTGTAAAATTAAATTCATTGAAATCTAAATATTTAATATTCAGAAATGGAATACTTCGTCAACACTCATTTATCCACATGTTATAGTTTCTCTCTGAAGGTTATATGAAAAACATGTGTTTCGAAAACAGAAAGTATGTTATACTATGTTTTCGGCTGTTTCTTATTTTTTGACAATCCTTCGAAAATTTGGCTTGTAATGTGAGTGTTCAAGTGTATGGTGAGTAAACCGCGTTCCTTAAAATTCTTTAGTTAACTTTAGTTTTGATATAAGTTCTTTTTTTTTATGTAAAGCAGCATGGCAGTTTGAATATCATAAGTTTTTTTCTTCCTAAAAATAAAAAATTGTTACAAAATAAAAACTTAAAAAAACGAAAATGAAATGGTTTTTTTTCTTTTAAAAAAAATGCGTGTAACTTAATAAAAGAACTTTTAACGAGAACTTTTTAATAAAAAAAAATTAAAGGCATTATATATAATTTCAAAACGTTACGAATTAAATTGATTTGCAACTTTAGAAAGTATTCTATTGTTTGGAACGATAATAGAAGGATATTACATGATTAAAAAAGATTAGCGAGTTTTTTATTATTGTTATTTCATATAATCATGAGGTTTACCAACCTGAATCACTTTCAGGATCCATGTTTAGTTCCTTCCTACTGCACCGTGGTTGGGTTTCGCCGCCATTAGGGTAGAAGTCAAGGTCGCCATTGGGTCCTTTAGATCCATAACCTAAATAAAATTACTGAACAGTGAATTAACAAACAAAACACTACAACAAACAGTACGAAATCAATTATTTAATACTAAAATCGTACTTTGTTTTCTTGTGAATAAAAGTAGATTAGCTTTGTAAATTATTAATTGAGAACAGAAATTTGAAGACTACATTTTTCCCCTGTAAACGACTTAGTGGTTTTGATTGTACGACTTATGTTATACGACTCATTATGGTTTATAAATGTAAATGAACAGAATATAAAGAAAGAAATGAGCATCTGGGCGATCTCTATTGGAGGAAGTTGAAACTGATCAAGCAAGAGTAGATGAAATAATGGATACTAATCCTGATAGCGAAAATAAATTTGAGAAAAGTGATGAACATAAAACGTTGGAGTTGAAGGAAAGTTTTCAAATGCTACCTAAAACAAGTAATACAAAAAAAAAAAAAAAAAAAGAAAGAAAGAAAAAAGAAAAAAAAAAGAAAGAAAAAAGAAAAAAGAAAATTAAGTCAATTCCTGCTTAGATCAACATAGCTACTTTTTATTAACTAGTTACAATTAATATACATATGACAGAATCACAACATTAAGTGGTAATTTATTTTTATTAATTATCATTAAAGTATCGTATTGTCGTATTGTCATCCAAAACAATCGTGTCTATGAAATTTCAGTTCAAGTGAATGCTTTAAAAAGGGAGAAAAAAAATCTTTTGAAGTTTTGACCCGAATTGCTAAAAATGAAACCAACGTAACTGTATCTGTTTCAGTCAATTAATTTTAATTCATTATAATTAAATTATTGTATTTTTAACCAAAACAATAGTGTATAGAAAATTTCAGCTCAAATGAGCGCTTTAAAATGTGAGAAAAAAACCTTTTCATGTTTTGACACAAGTCGCCAACAGGGTCGCTAAGTTGCCAAAAATAATGCCAACGAGGCTGTATTTGTAATTTTTTGAATAATTAGTTTTAATCCATTAATTTTTATTAATTATAATTAAATTACTGTATTGTCATCCCAAATAATCATGTATATAAAAGTTCAGCTCAATGGAGCGCTTGCGACATAGCCATCCTGTGATGACCATGTCGTGCCGGTTCCGCGTAAGCTAGAGGTGTGGGATTATCAAAATGATGAGACATAATAATTCTTAATACAACTTTTATTAAGAATAACTTATATTACTTAAATTCTAATTTGACAATTTTAATTAAAGTGAGAGTCAAGCCCAAATTAAATCACGTATTCAAGTCAGATCACGCAACTAGATCCTTTATCTCAATTATCATTAATAATCCTATTCATCTAATTACTTATATCTAATATTACCTTTTTCAGTTCTCCTTCCTTTACCTAGATAATGATATCTATAAACTTTATATAAGATGATTCCAACTTCTTTATCTTAGGCTTCTATTCTTTCCAAAAACTATCGGACTGCTAACTCTTGATCTGTAGATTTCACACTAAGCTTTGTCACGCTATCGATCACAGAATAATTCCACACTACTATCTCTAAGCTTGCCGCTATATCTAGCTTGCCAGGCTATATCTAAGCTTGCCACGCTATATCTAAGCACACTATATCTAGGCTTGCCACGCTATGTCTTATCATCGGCTTCTATCCTTTTATAGTATATCTCATTTTACATATTATGATCGTTTATCTTCTTGGTATTGGGTTTGAAGGTTTTGCCATTAATCGTGGCCGTCAAGAACATAGGGAGTTATGTTAACAGAAAGACGCGAGAGACGTCACAACCCCCTCAAGAAGAAAAACGTGATTTATAGGGTTCTCAATGCCCGTAATAAATTACGTGTCTAAATCTCTATTTCTAAATTTCTTCGCTGTCTGAGTTTTATTTAAATTTTATTTTAAATCCTCATTTAACTTTTATAGTTTAATATTTATCTTGACTTTAATTTTCTAAATTTGCAATTTTAATCTTAAATTTTAACTTTTATAATTTCCAAAATTTATCTTGACTTTAATTTTTCATTACTCATCTTAGAATTAAATTTTAATATTCAATTTTAAATTTAAACTCGTGACAATAAATTTTACTCAATAACTAGTAACATTAATAATTACTGTTTAATTTATGCCCACTCTCACTTTTAACATGCAATTTCTTAAAATATTTATACACTTAAATATTCTAAAAACAACTATTCTGGGTGCGCAGACCCAATCTAACACTGCATATATGGGCTGGAACTGTGCTCCCCTTCTTGTTGAATCTATAATTCGTATACCTTTCAAGATTTTTCGAGGGTCAGAATCTCCCTGAAATGAAAACTAACCCCACGAGTCTCTATTTCCATAATATCAATCAATTTCACATATATTATTTATATATCACAATAAATTTTATCTCCATCCCCACATCTGGTTTCAACAAAAACTCCCCAATGAGCCGCGCATCATTTGATATTATTGTTAGTGCCCTGACTACACTTCGCGTTTCCTGAACCAGATGCCTCATATTACGTAACAATACAACAACATATATATATACACATATTATACAACTACAAACATTTTCAATAAGCTATTATAACAAATAACCAAAGGAATTTTTCGCATCTCACGAAGTCATACATCAAGCAAACAAATGTGTGATTACAAATGTTTCTTCAGAAAAAAGTACAACAAGTCAAAAGTTCCCAAATTAAATGAACACTCATTGTAGTGTTTGACTTGGCTTATAACTTTAAGCACCGCCCGAGACTTCGCTAGCTGCAATAATTCTTCCGACCACTTGTTGGAAGATCATAAAAATAAACAATACAACCTGATTTTTATATGTTTTCTCCCGCATTCACATTCAACGATGAGGTGTCATCACTCTTCTTTCCTCAGTTGTACTGGAATTTCTTGTTGTAAGGCTTATGTAATCTCCTTGTCGTCCTTTCATGACTTCCCAACTGTGTGTCCTTGGCTGGTCGGGTTCTTCTGTTCTCCGTCGTGGCCTTAGACTGTATCTTTAGCCTGTCCTGTAACTTCAGTGCACTCTCTTTTGTTCCTTTTCCTGCTTCTAGAAATAGTACTGGATGACATTTGTCTTTTTATTGTGTATTCCCTTTCTTTGCCACTTTCTTTTGTGGTCCACTTGCCCCCCGACACACCTGATCTTTTAATACCCTATTATATTTAAACCTTTGTTTTTATTTTCATTCCCTAATGAACTGTTAGTGATCTGACCAGTGATTTGTTTTTATGGGTCCTCTCTGTATTATTATATCGATTTGATTGGTTACCAATCCTTTTGCCTCTAACCTACGTTTCACCAGATTTTTTCTTTCCATATTGTGACTCATTTAATCCTTGATGTACTTTTCCGAAGTACGAGTTTCTGACTTGATCTTATATACTATTTGGGATACCTGTTCTAATTCGACCTCGTCACATTTCCTATGACGATATATTCTTATTTGTTGATCTACGTTAACTGTTAATCTTTTTCCTGATTTCCATATTACAATATTATTAAAATTCTTAACTTCTAAAAGACTCTATAAGGATCCCTCAAATTTTTTGTTTAAATTTGGCGCATACTTTGTTAGCTGCTGAACTTACAGGGTGTGTTTCCAATAAGACCCAATCATTTACCTTTATTTTTATGTCTTTTCTACGTCTATTATAATATTTTTCCCACCTTTCCTGTTTAATTTTTCGTACTTAGTCTAGCTTCCTGAATAACTTCTCTATATTTTGGATTTTGAATTTTTGAACTTTCGATATCATAACTTAGTTTTTGAAATGGTGTAATCAATTTTTCGAAATAAAAATAATTCAACAGAATGTTTTCCCGTTGTTTCATTCACCGCCGTACGAATGGCGTAAGCAAACTCACGTAAGAATTGATCCCAAGTATCATGTTGATCATTAACATAATTTGCAATCATTTGCACTATATCTCGATTAACTCTTTCAGTCCGATTTGCTTGTGGTCGATATGCAACAGTCTTCATGCCTTATGCTAATCTTTCACTTAAGTGCTCAAAATCTCGGATGCAAATTGGGGACCATTATCACTTTATTAATTTTATTGGAGCTCCATAACGCGATAAAAGTTATCAAAAAAAATATATCCGCTATTATACGAGATGAGGCCTTTTTAAAATTATAATTTCAGCCCATTTGCTGGAAATGATCGGTTAATACTAAAATATAGCGGTTACGTCTTATTCTCGATATAGGATACGGGCTAACAAATCTAACGTCACTATCTCATTCGGATAATTTTGATATAATTGGATTTAGCAACCAGCTGGTAACGCGTTTTATAGTTATTAACTTGGCACATATGGCATGTAGAGAACATATTGATCAATAGAATTTTCTCATGTACGGGAAGTAACAAACGTCCCGGAATTTACATGATACGTTTAAAAATCTGCCTAAGTGTCCAGCGGTGGCTTGTCATGAAATTCTCTCATTATTTCATTCCTTAAAGATTTTGGAATGTATACGCATTTCACTAATGACGTTGCGTGTTTCGCATAAAACAACAATTCTTCAATTAAGCTGGAAATCGTGGGACCAATTCTCACATATCGTTGCATTAACCGGGGATTATCTTCCGGGTTTTCTAAATATCTATATATATGACCTAATTCTGGGTCATTTTCTGTTCCTTAATGGTGTTCCCGTGAAGTAAGTACCAAATCATGATTATGGCACAATTAATTTTATCACCAATTATATTTTCCCATGCTTTTCGGTAAACTGTAGCCACCATGTTTAGCTTCATTTCTGACCCATTAACGTGTAAATTCCTTTATTTGCCTTATTATCTTCAACGAGTGTATTTTGAGATTTTTCAGCATTTCTGATCAAAATCTAATACGATTCTTGACGCACTTGTAAAATCGATACCCCAGAATATAATTATTCTAAATCTTCCGCGCAAAATGACCAATTTCTTTCAGTGTCTGATGTGAATTTTTTAATTCTACGATCATGTTTTGGCATTTCGCACCCTGTGCTGTTATTACCTGGAGCTCGCGATTTTTTAATTTGCTTATAGAAAAAATATTTTCTATATACTTCTTCAAATATAAATGATTTTGTCTGGCTCCGGTGTCCCATAGCGCTTTCAAATGGTATTTAATAATATAGGAACGTGTGGAAGTTCTACGGGTGATATACATATCGGAGAAAGTCTAGTGTCTCTCTTGTCGACATCCCTTGAAGTTGATCATTAGCACCTTTACAATATTTAATCTGTTTCACCCTTTTGAAATCCTATCGCCTCGATTGAAATTTTCACTCGAACCCCTATTTCACGGTCCTCTATTTAAAATTATCATTTCGCTCATTTCGAAGCCGAGTAACTTGTTGTTGAATCTTTGATCACATTATTATTAAACCTATTCCTCTCGAACCCTCTATTACTGACGGCTATTCTCGTAAAACTCATTTCTATTGTTATTTGGTCTACGCCTTATTTCAGAAATTCCTCAGTTTCTACCATTAGCTTCAAAATTAGGCATCTACGCGCATTTTGACCTCGTCTTTCTATATTATCGTTCTGATAGCCCCTTTGTAATTTGCAGAATATCTCTTCGAATTTAGCCAAGACTTCTAAAAAGTTGTATCCGTGTTTTGTGGATTTTCGGACTTCCGTAGTCCTGTATCACCAACTGGTTCGAGTCGAACTAAATATGATCCACTAAGTCTGCTTGGGACATTCTAATTCTAAACTTCTCTCTATTTTTTAGTAATCTATAAACAAAATCAGTAGGAACCTGATTTCTTCCCTGCTGGGATGCATAAAACTCCGACTGTAGTTCTTTCTTATTTTTGACCACTTGGGAAAAGCCTTCGCTAATTCAGCTTTTGAGCGCAAATCCGTGGCTGTATTTTGCACTAACAACGAACCAAATATCGAATACCAATCTTGAGCCCTTCCTGGATGACTTTTAAGTAAGCACATGACAGATTACTTGGAATTTCAGTAACTGTATGTTGTTATCTATACACTCTATAAACTCTGCAATGTTCTCCGACCACCAGTACATTTCAGGGTAGGAACCATCTTCCACCTACATTACCTAACCCAGAATTAAATACGTTCTAGGGCGCCATTGCGACATAGCCATCCTGTGATGACCATGTCATTGCCGGTTCACGTAAGCTAGAGTGTGGGATTATCAAAATGATGGACATAATAATTCTTAATACAACTTTTATTAAGAATAACTTATATTACTTAAATTCTAATTTGACAATTTTAATTAAAGTGAGAGTCAAGCCCAAATTAAATCACGTATTCAAGTCAATCACACTAGATCCTTTATCTCAATTATCATTAATAATCCTATGCATCTAATTACTTATATCTAATATTACCTTTTTCAGTCTGGTTCCTTTACCTAAAGAGATATATATCTTTCGCTTTATATATGAAGATTCCAACTTCTTTATATAGGATTTCTATTCCTTCTAAAGCTATCGGACCGCTAATTCGTCTGAAATTTCACTAACTTTGTCACGCTATCGTCAGAATGATTCCACACTACTATCTCTAACACCGCGCTATATCTGGGCTTGCCACGCTATATCTAAGCTTCCCCGCTATACCCATCAAAAGCTTCTATCCTTTTATAGTAAATCTCATTTGCATAATATCTTTGTTTATCTTCTTGGTATTGGGTTGGAAAAGTTTTGCCATTAATCGTGGCCGTCAAAGAACATAGGAGTTATGTTAACAGAAAGATGCGAGAGACGTCACAAAGTATGTGGATCTAACGGCTGAAAATCCGGAATTTTTTATCGATAACTTTTTTAATCCCTTTACAACCTCCTCGGAGGTCGATTATTGCAAGCCCGTCCACAGCGGAACTGTACTCCGTGAAAGAAACATGTTTGCTTAATTTCGAGTCTAATATTTCTGGAGATACCGTTACGAGTGAGTGAAAATAAATTATATATATGGTGTTCGATGGTTTCTTATATTATGCACTTAATTTTTTTAAATTTTTTAATTTTTTTAATTTATAATATCTTTCAGAATGCGATGGCGTATATTTTAAATTTTTTTCAAGTTTAAGGGTTTTAATTTTTTAATTTTTTGAGTTGGATTTTTCCGATTAACTTCCAAGTTGCAAAGGGGAAGTTTGCCCATCAAACTATTTAACCCCCCTTATCGGCCCCAAAGCCCGGGGTTGCACTTGGATATTTTATAAATTTTTATTTTAAAATTTTTTTAATTTTTTTTTTGAAAACGTTGGAATTTTATTTTTTTATATTAGCCATTGATATTTTGAAATGGGATTTAATGTTATAAGATTCATATAATTTCAATTTTTTAATTGATTATATATATATATATATATATATATATAAGTTGTGATTAAATTATATATATTTAAATATATATATATATATACCGATTTTACGGGTTAAGCCAGCGGTTCTTAAACTGTGGTCTACGACCCCTGGGCATTCGCACCCCTTTCTAGGAGGGAGTTCGCGAAGTCTCTCATCTAATGTTAATATTTCTTATGTAGCCTCTGAAAGACCTCGTGGAAAACTTGTAAGGTGTGCTGTCCTAGACTAGATCACTAAATTGTCCCCAATAAAAGTATTAACTAGAACACGTATTTTGATCAAGAATATTAATTCAGTATTTTTATTGTTTAGAAATACAAATCCATTAGAAAAAGTATCATTTTCAAAAATTATACAGTAGAAAGACAAGTGCAAAGATTAAGACAGAACTGAATTCACACATAGTGTGCCAGTACAATAACAATTGCATCCATCTTGATTTCCTAATCGAATTGCGTCTGTATAAATTAATTATTTGCGCCAACATTATTTATTTATTTAAAACAAGTATTTTGTAATATTTTTATATGCATAAATAATTAGATGCTTACTGTTTTCTTAAAGGGGAAAAAAGTGTTGAAAAAATCTGTATAAATAGCAGAAGTTGTCTTAGGATTGTTGAGTAGCTTTTAAATCACTAAACCACGTGTTAGGAGTCAGGAAGAGATGTTCAAAATTTTTGGGGGGTCTGCGATGTCAGACTGATATATAAAGGAAGGCTGCCGAAATTGAAAGTTTAAGAACCACTGGGTTATAAGACAGCGTTTCTCAAACTGTGGGAGCGTGATAGTCTTAAGTGGGGGGCACGGACATATGAAAAAATTTAAATTAAAAGATTTAAGGTATCCGACTACGTTCGGAACCGTGATTTTGCAAAAGCGTATAAATGGATAATATTTATGATATTTAGTGTCACTTAGATTAGAAAATGTATATAAAATTGTTTTAAAGAATAGTATTACAATAAAAAAGTATTTAGGTACAATATTTTGACAAAAAATGAACGTAGAATGACCCATTTTCAAAATATTCTCCTTTTGGGAAAAATGCTTCTATTACACTAATATTTTGCCTACATATAGCTCAGACCTTTCTACAGAGGCTCAACTAGAATTTTTGAAATATATAACTTAGAAGTGGGTTTATTCATATCTTACGACAACAGAGGGAGCAATTTTAAGAAAAAACGACGATAATTATTTCCCAAATTTGGGGGTAACTCTGAAAATAATGTGAATTTTTCAAAATTCTATGAGCCTCTGTAAAGAGGTCTGAGAGCTATATACAGGAACATTAAAAATAATAGAAGCATTTTCCAAAAGGAACATTTTGAAAAAGATTATTCCCAAGTTAATTTTTGCAAAATATTTATTTAAATAATTTTTTTGTCAAAAAATTCCTTAAAACAATTTTATTTATTCTAATCTAAGTGACACTAATATGAAATATCCATTTATGCCCCTTTTAAAATCACGGTTTCGAACAGTCGATTATAAACAAATCATTAAGTTACTGAAAGGAAGCGAAATTCTGACATAATAAAAAATAAAATTCACGTTTACAAAGACTTATAAATGTATCAGTACTTCACAATGTATGTGAAATTAATTTATCAATACTAAATTAAGAACAATTTCAATAATTATTAGTGACTTTCATGGGCTTATCTTTCAGACCGAAAAACTTTTCAAAGGATGGCGGTCACACAGAAATCTGATAGGTTACCCAAGCTGTTGTACAAAAGTCCTCGAGAATGCCAGATGTGATGGATATCAGATAGAGAACAACAGACTAGACTATTCTTCTATTGACAGTATACTTATAGGAATGGATGAGATTGTGGAAACAAATACTTAATTTAATTAAAAATTATTTTAATCTATTCCAATTTAAAAGTTAGAATGGAAAAGTAACATAATACTTATCTTATTACTTAAATGTAACTTATCAAAATCCGGCGTATAACGCGCACTTTTAACGCAAAAACAAGATCGAAATTTACGGGTGCGCGTTATACGCCGGGTATAAAAATTAGAGCTTTAAAATTAAAAAAGACGAGAAAAATTACTTTTATATATATCGAAATACTGTTTATTTAACAGAAATGAGACATATCTTATGAAATTAAGGGGTTGTAGTTTTAGTAGTACGAGTATATTATTATTTTTTTAAGTTTGAAAAAGTACCTCAAATAAATTACTTCAAAACATAACAGCATTGCGTACGATACGAACATTTCAGGTTTCTTCTTAAAAAAAAAAGGGGTATACGGTGGATATACCAAAAAATTAAAAATTGTAGCTCGAAAGTATAGGTGCGCGTTATACGCCGAATTTTACGTAATTAAAATATTTATTCCTGAAAAACATAAAATTATTTAAAAATATTGAAAATGTGTACAGCTTATAATTTAGGTCGTATTGTAGCTTTTGCGTCAAAGTAAATTATTACCGCACATCCACAATATATAATTATTGTAATGAGGGGAGGGAGGGATGAGACTTGGGTCGCAAACATTGAAAGTTTAAGAACTGGGTTAAGCTGTACTTTTCAATAATTTACCTATAATTTATTTTTTCCGAGTGGCTAAAAAGTCCTTTATTGGTGGAATTAATATTTCGTATGGGAAGAAAGGTAAAAATGGCGTCGTGAAGGTAGACAAACAAAGAAAAAGAAAGTTGTTTATTTTGTCAGTTGCTGGAGGTCAGTCGCCCACACAACGACATCTGTTTTTATCGTCGATGTCTTTGATGCTTATCGATTAAATTTTTAGTGTTTTCTTCCCAGAACGGCACAGAGTTCAAACTCCGTTCACACAAATATGTCCCACGTTCTTTCATCAAGTTTTCTCGAGAATCGACTGAAATGTGGAAAGATGTGACCTTTGGAGCCGCCGTGTTCATCACTTGAAGGAGCATTGATCGCCGCTGTCATTTACGAAAACAGCCACATAAACAGATGGATAAGAGAATGACATAATTATCTTTTGATAAATACGGTGAAAAAAAATAAAATGCGGAAAGCGATAACCTTAGTTGTATTTTCTAGGCAATAGTTAAATGTTTCTATTTTGGATGAAAAAAATATTCAATTTTCTTTAAAAGACACAGAAAAGCGTTCGTGTTTTATTAGCGTATGTTTTTTCTCTACGAAATTTACTACGATGTCCGTAATATATTCGATTAACGTCTCTGTTAATATCAGGATTGCCTTTCTTCAAGAAATGTGTTTACTTTTATTAAGATATTCGACTACTTGCGACAACATTTTTTAAAACAATTAATATATAAAAATTTTAAGTCAATTGCTACTTTGGGAGTTGACTTTAAAAAGAAACTAATATTATTTTAGATACTTTTTATTAAATAGTTGCAATTAATATAATTATGTGTATATACATATGACAGAATCACAATATTAAATGACTAAGTAAAAGCGCGGTTTTCCTTACAATTTTATATAGGGTCTTGAACTAGTTTTTTGTTGCTGTTTGTTTGCGCGCGCTGCTATGTAAGACTTTTTATTACTTTCTTAATAACTTCTCACTTCCATCAACACATACAGAATTAAATCTTGATTTTTTTAACACATTTCTTGATTAAATATATATCACATACAATCAAATTACAATGTTCGTCGCTTCTCAAATCATTTAATTTAAACACAGTCCTAGAGGCTATCTCTTATACTTTCTTTCTCCCGGACCACCCCTGTGGCCGCTCTCTCACCGACGTTCTCAATTTCTTCCCCCGAGACAGTTTTAGCGTTTCGCGCAAAACAAAAAAAGGGGACCTTTTCCCCCCGTGCCCGTTTCGCCTGCGACCCAACAACGTTCTCCCGGGGGGTCAAGGAAAACCCCTCTTCAAAATCACTAACCCTATCAAAGCCCCCCAACATTCCACCCCAACAGCAGTCTTAGATACTACACGTCACCCCCAAGTTTTGTGATTTTCAAATTAAAGCCTAAATCAAAACCCAAATCTGACGCTGTTGCGAATTTTTTTCTACCAACTCATTTACACAACAGTACCAATGGAAAATCCCAAATTTGGATTACCCTACTTTAAAAAACCATATAAGTAATAAAAAAATCTCATTAAATAAAATTATTACCAAAAATTCTAAAAATATGTTAAACCCTACAGAAAATACAGTTTACATACAAAGAAAGACACATATGAAAATTCACCATTACATACAAAAAAATATACATATGAAAATTCACCATTACATACAAACAAAAATACACATATGGAAATTCATCAAACCTAAGTAACAATAGCTTAGAAAAGAATTAAGATCCATAATCCACACAATGCTCTCTTAACTTTTTCTCTCACTTTCTATATTCAGATAGTAAATAAACAACCTAAACTTATCTCACTATGAATACCAAGTTTCAAAAAAAAAAAATAGCATCATTAAATTAATTCTAGGAGTACATATGCAAATAGCTAAATACATAAATTAATCAATAATAGACGGTTTCCTAATACACTTGGAATTTCCTTTTAAAATATAGGGTTCACCATTCAAAAAATAATAAAAAAAGGATATTCTAGCCCAACTTAAAAGGGGAATTCCGCCACACAAAGCCCAATTTTAAAATGTCCCGGAGGGAAAGAAAATGTCCATTTCAGTCAGCTCTCGAAAGTATTCTCCATCCGCTCGGCAACGCCCCACCCCCTAGTGGTTGTCCTGTTTTTTACCCTTTAAAATTTTTCACACAGCCGTCCCCGAAAGGGGGGAGGTACTACTCCTCCCCTTGGTCCCAAAGGCGGGGCCCCCACCCCAATAATCCCTCTCTTCGACCTTTTTAAACCCCCCTTTTACATTTCTAATTTCTGCTTCATTTACTCAATTTTTAAACCGCGGTTTCCTCATCTGGATTTAGGGCCTTTTCGATCCCTTTTCCCTTAAAATTGTTGCACCTTCACAACACCAATTCTATTGATAAAATCTGGCGATTTGCAAGCAAGTCTTTCTCTTCCTCTTTTACCTTGCGAATATTCGCGTCTAAAACTCCAGTGCTGGGTATAAGTACCATGTTGCTTGAGGCTTTTAAATCCACTGTTTGCTGTAATTTGGCAACTGTCATTCTGCTTAATTTTTTGAGTTTTCTCTCAGGCAATTTTGGCGTTTCTTCTTCAATTTCATCATCATCTAAGTCCCTTCGCTCTTTACTAAGGATTACGGGATTAACACCTCCTTTAGCTTTATCTTTCCTCACATCTACTGGTGTTCCTTCTTTTCCTCCATACGTCTCATCCTCAGCAGAAATTGGCGGTACATTTGCTGAGTCTCTAGATAAACCCTTTTCTTCCTCAGCCGTGACAGGTTGTGCTACAGCATCTCGATCCGCGCTAAGCATCTGGACTTGTTCACTTCTAAACACAAGAACCTTTTCGATTGCTTGGGGTACCTTCATATCTTCATCTGACAATTTTTCCTGCTCTTCACTTAACGATTTTGCTCGTTCATTCTTTAAATCTTTCTTCTGGTAAACACTTCTGTTCTTCTTTCATTCTCATTTTATGTTTCTCTTGAAATGTCGCATCTGCTCTTCCACAAGTCATCTTTCCTTCTTCAATCTCATTTCTTCTTCCAAAACTTATTCTTTCGTTCATTCTTCTCTCTTCTTCAATCTTCTACCTTTCCTTCTTCAATCTCATTTCTTCTTCCAAAACTTATTCTTTCGTTCATTCTTCTCTCTTCTTCAATCTTCCGCCTTTCCTCCACTTCTTTGGCTTTTCTTCAGTCTCATTTCTTCTTCCAAAGCTATTCTTTTTCGTTCATTCTTCTTTCTTCTTCAATCTTCCACCTTTCCTTCACTGCTTTGGCTTTCTTCCTCCCAGCCTTGAGTCTGGTCTCCTCCCTAGCCTTGAGTCTGGTCTCACTCCCATGCTTGAGTCTGGCCTCCCCCTAACTTCGAGTCTGACCTGCTCCCCAGCCTTGTCTGGTCTCCTCTCCTCAGCCTTGAGTCTGGCCTCCCAACTTCGAGGTCTGACCTGTATACAGCCTTGTGTCTGGTCTCCTCCTCAGCCTTGAGTCTGGCCTCCCCTAACTGAGGTCCTGACCTGCTTCCCCAGCCTTGAGTCCTGGTCTCCTCCCCTAGCCTTGAGTCTGGCCTCCCCCTAGCACTTCGAGTCTGACCTGCTCCCCAGCCTTGTGTCTGGTCTCCTCCTCAGCCTTGACTCTGGTCTCCTCCTCGGCTTGTAAATCTGGATGCTCCTCATTGTGAGTCTAGCCTCCATCTCTTCCTTATGCCTTGCTTCTCTTATTCTAGTCTCGTTCTCTGTTTTCCATCTTGCTTCTATTCTCGCAAATTCCAATTCTTGTTCTCGCTCTAAGCGGCATTCTTCTGCTTTCTTTCTGAGATCTTATATTTTCTTACTCCACTCTTCCAGTTTCTTTCTAAATATGTTCCTCGTCTCTTTTCCTGCGCTCTTCTTCCTCTATTCTTTCCTCTATCGTAGTGTCCAAAAAATCTTTGACAAATTCTTCGTCCTCCAAGTACGCCTTACTTTGCATCAGTTTTTGTTTTAAATCCTCCACATTCATACCAGGATGCGCTGTTTCTCCCATCTCAGCCAAAACCGTTTCAAGATCTTCTTTCGACGTTGTTTCAAACATTTCTTCTTCTTTTTCTCTGGTTCCCCAAAGAGTGCGTGTTGTGATAACTTTTATTTCTCTCTTAATATCTTCTCACATTCATCAATACAAACATAATTAACTCTTGATTAACATAAATTCTTCTTGGTTAAATATAATAAACACATACAATCAAATTACAATCCAAAGAGACTCTCTTTTTACCAGACCACACCCTGTGGTAGCTCTCTCACTGACGGGATTCCATTCCCTCCCGTCCAAAACAATTCCGCGCTTCCCTCCTGCGGAAACAGCCAGGGACCCTTTCTTCCCTCGACCGTCCACTCCGGGGTCACAAACACACAAACAGCCTTCTTCCTTAAACTAGCAGCCTTCACCCCTCACCGGTGTGGGAACGTCACCAACTCCCAAAGAAACTACCGCCAAGCACTATGCCAACGGTAGTCAGACACTACATACTTTTAACTCATATTCTATATTTAATTATTCTAATAAAATAGTATAGTAAAAAAAGAAATCATATTCTCAGAAATTAAGCCATCGCAGGTGGGATTCGAACCCACGACTTTTGCATTAGAAGTTCAACGCGCTATTCATTGTGCTTCGGGGGCACAACGAACAATTTTCCTTTCTATATATGCTGTTGGACTATTACTTTGTTTGTTACTATTTATTCATTCTTTAATGAACTAATTAATTAATATATAGAAAAAACTGTATTAACATCAGAGTGTCTATTAAATACCACTACAAGTTTAAAAATGTATTCGGGCGAATGGATGAATAGAAAATATTTTCACTAACGATTGAAAATGTGGATTAGGGCCATACATATATATATATATATACATATATATTGCATGCAATCTGATTTGCATCTAATACCAAATAGTTAAACTCTAATAGTGTGAAGTTACAGCATGAATCATTTTGGATTGACATGGCATTAGTGAATTGTTGTGAGCAAAATATAGGAGTGGTAATTGTTGTATTAAATATGAGAGAAAAATCGTTCAAAATTGTGAATTGGGTATTGATAGGAATGCGCTTTGTTGGGTTTTTAATGATTTACGCTATTCATTTGTGAACATACTTGGTTTTTAATTTTGAACTTTTCGGATTTTAGACATTTTTTCTACCTATACAACTATTTTAAAGATGGTACGTCATCTTTGGTGTTCGAGGGTTCACTTATACATTATACAGGTATTTGTTTTAGAATTTTAATATTTTTAATATAATATCTTTCAGAATGCTTTAGCGAATAGTTTAATTTTTTCCGTTTAATGGTTTAATTTTTAACTTTTTAATTTTTAAATTTTTAATTTTTTAGTGCTTTTTGGGAGGTGGATATTTTCCGATTAACTTGCAAGTTACATTGGGGGAAGGTTGGCGCCATCAAACTAGTTTAACCCCTTTTCGATTGGTCCTAAGTCCGAGGTTGCACTTAGATATTTTATAAATTTTTATTTTTACATAATTTTTTAATTTTGTTTGAAAACGTTGGAATTTTATCTTCTATATTCGCCATTGATATTTTGAAATGGGATTTAATGTTATAGGATTCATTTGGTTTCGATTTTTTGATTGATTTTTGTGTGTTGTGATTGAATTATGTATATTTAAATATATATATATATATGTGTGTGTGTGTGATCAATTCCCAGCCCTTCAAGTGTCAGTTGGGATAAACTTCCTACCAGGACAACTCAACCCACCTCCCGCATAAGAAAGCTGACATCTACACTTTCGCCGGACTTAAAAAAGACACTTGTAATAACGACTCACTCGCTGCTGATCAACGCTGAAAGAGCTCTCGTCTTGTCATGGCTTGGAGTACAGACTGTTTTGCTGAACCTTGGAATTCAATATAATGTGATAAACAGCTGCACGCTGCATTTCTCCTGTCAAGAATTGCACCAATACATGATATATATATATATATATATATATATATATATATATATAAGGAGGGAGTGAACTATAATTGTAGGAATTGAAAAAGAATAATAAAGGGATTTTTTTTCTTTTTTTAGATTTTAGATTTATGATTTATTTAGTACATTTTAAGAAAAATATGCTAAAATTAAGAAGAGAAAAAGAAATTATTATTACTAAAATAGGAAAAAATTGGTAAAAATTTACAATAAATTACATAAATGGGGCCCAATCTGTACAAAAAGTTTATGAACAAATTTTCAATGTTGATATGTTGCCTTGCTATTCATTTTTGAAATGACCCTCAGGATAAGAGATATTTTAATTTTTACAAAAACTAGGGCACTTTATCTTAGTTATTATATGTGAAATTGCTTAAATAATTAGTGATTATATTCACATGACCCTTTAAGACTCAACCCGCATGATCGTGCGAGTTAGATACTCTTATACGTTTCTGCTTTTGGAATAATAATATGTAAGAAAATCGGAAATCTAACGGTTCAGCCGGTTGGCAGAAAGTGTAAAGTGTTACTTTGTATCAACAGAGGATGGTTATGGTCCATGTTTTAATTTCAGCTGGCGAATATAGCTTTGTTTTCAAATACAACGAAAGCACGTCTTTTTATCTGTCGTAAAAAGGTAATTATCAATATATTTATAATTGCTTGGATACAAATTTTTGTATTGATGTTTAAATAATTGTAAAATAGAAAAAATATTAACTATACTCTATTAATGGGGCTTGTAGGACTCGGGATTTCGTTCCCCGCACGATCGTGCGGGTTGAGCATCCGCAGGTCGCACGGTTGGCAAAGATAAGTACTTAGCATGAGGTACTTTTCTTTTTGTTTCAATAATTTTGTTGAAAACCTACATAAAATGAAATATATATAGTTATATAATTAATACCAAATTTTCTTGGGGGGGCGCCATGGATTAGTCCACTACTTTTAACTCTTTCTCTCTCTCACTCTCTTTTGCAATTAATTTTTTTTCATACATTGGTTGAGGAGTATGGCATTTTTATCCTCTCCACAGATATCTGCATTCATATCATCTATTCTCCCCAAAAAATCTTGCCCAGGGGTTTACCGGGTAGTTAGTATGGTTTAAATATACCCGCTTTTGGCCACCGTAAATGCAACACCAAGAAAGACAGAGATAGCACAACAAAATATAATTTTGTAGATAACATGTTGACAAGTATCAAATGATTAAATTTTTAGACTTCTGTGAAGTGTGGTTCCTGCCAGAATCAGTAGCCAAAGTAGCCGCCATTGTTGCAGACCACCGCTGCCACATGCCTCGGCATTGATTCAAAGAATTTGGATGTGTTCTTGGGTACAGCGAACCCGAAACTAGCTTCCACGTTGCCAAGTTGATCTGGTGGTGTGGCAGCTGGGGGTGTAATCTGGGTCAATCGTTGAACAACCATGGACCACATGTTTTCTATCGGCGAAAGATCCAGAGAGCGAGCCGGCCAGGGAAGCAATTCAATCTGGCGACTGACGAAGAACCTTTGGACAATGCGTGTCACGTGTGGACGCGCATTATCCTGTTGAAATATGGCTGTGGCCAAACCCTGAAGGTAAGGAAGGACAACTGGCTCCAACACCTCGGAAATGTAGCGCTGGCTGTTTAAAGTACCGGCAATGCGTACTAGAGGAGTGCGAGAGTGATATCCAATACCACCCCATACCATAATATCCGGTGCAGGACCAGTGTGGCGGTGCATAACGCATTGGTTCAGCATCCTGTCTCCACGGTGTCTCCAGACTCGAATCCGACCATCGTGGTGTTGCAGACAGATGCGTGACTCGTCAGTAGAACTTTCTTCATTCCATTTATACCCGCCCACATCGGCTTCTTTTCATCGCACCATTGGCGGCGGAACGTCGCGGTTCTGCGTCAGGAGTAGGGCCGGCAATGGACGTCTTGCGGACGAACCACTCTACTGTAAACGGCGTCCGAATGGTACGCGCAGACACTGAATGATGCGTTACAGACTCAATGGGCTCTGCTATGGTTCGTGATGTGACTGAGCGATCCGTCACTGCCATGCACACAATTTGCCTGTCCTCACGTGAAGTGTTGCACTGAGGTGGATGCGGTCGACCCGTCGGTCCGTCGTGATACTCCTGCATCTAACGGTCACATATCCGCATTGCGGTTTGGTTTCGTCCAACCCGACTACCAGGTTGCCTGGTAATCCACCAATCTCCGGTAGGCTACTATCCCTTCCCTCCGTCCGAACTCCAGATGTCGCAGTCAAAAGCGTCGCATTTTCTACGAGACATAACTGATCGTTTTGAAAAAAACCACAAGAAAACACAATTGCCCAACTTGAAATCTTCGAAATCTCCAAGCCTTAAATAGCGCTTTGAGGTGGCACCCTGAGCACGCGTGATGTGTCTGCGCTGAAATTCTAATTATTTTGCATATCTCACCTCCGCTAATGCATGTTGTAAATGTTATATTATTTGCATGCTTCCTTCAGGGTGTTGCATTTACGGTGGCCAGCAGTGTATATATATATTTTTAAATAATAAAATTTTCTGATACATTTTACTATTTTTCATGGAATACTGTGTTAACTTTGGTTCAGGTGTCTAAAAGAAGAATTCTCACAAAAGAAATTTTTCAATTGATGAATAAATCAGATTGAACTTAGATCAGAACTTAGTGATCTCTCAGATGATGACAATGCTGCGAACAAAACATATGAATCGCGTGTATTGGAAGGAGAATCAAGTTCAGATGAGAGCGATGAAGAAACACATGGGAATATTTAAAATGGAAAGACAATTTTGGATCATTCTTTACCATAATAAAAAACTCTTGAAAACATTCATTACATTAATTTAGCTGTTGCAAATTCTTGGTTTCTGTGCAAACAAGATGCAACATCAAATAAAATTCCTCTAAAAATCAAAATGGGGTGCTTAAAATTTAATATAGAGATAGTTGAAGCGTTATCAGCCTCTCCACCTCTACTAACAAAAGTATTTTAACTGATGGTGAAGGTAACAGTGTTGTAACTCCACTCACAAAAAGATCGAAGCGTTATAATCCACCTGCCATACATGTCATGGCTTTTATCCTGGCCATTCCGGTTAAGGCTTGACGTAGGCTGCCACATGTGTTGATGCCATTTCAAGGCCTAGCACAAGTGCAGATTTGAAAACTACGAAAGCAGTTCGAAAACATGTTGTGAAGGTTAAAACACTTCTACTATTATACAGAACATACACACACAAAAAATTCGGTTGTTGAACAAAACTTTTGAGCAATCGCAGTCCGTTCGAGCATTTAAAAACATTTCGAGTAAAACGCATTTTTAAAGGCAAGCTTCTTGCTTAAAGTAGTGTGGCATCTTCTTTTACTAAAACACTTGTAGTTTTAGTTCAAGTGAATGAAAAGTAATAAACTTGGTATTTTTTTATAAAGCTAATAAGATGGTTTATAAAATAAAATCGTAAAAAACTTGTCAATACTTAGCACTATTCAGGATTTTAGGAGTGATAGAATGCCTAAAGCCAAATTCAAACATCATGTTTGTGATTAGGGCTATGATATTCAAGATTATAAAAGTGTTCATAGGTAGCCTTATGGTATATTACAGGTGATGCATGAGTTCGAGCCTTATACCCATTGAAAATCCACCATATAGAGGAGCTGATGCACTTTAATTGTGAAGATATTCGCGAAATCCTTCCGTTGGTATGGAGTGGTTGTTTATTGAGTGGGCTCTGTTAGCTTATATATATAGGTGACGTACTAGTCATTCGTATTTGCTTTTTATAGTACGACGACAGTGGCAAACATTGACTCAGGAGATTCTAAAAAAATCTACGACTTTCTAATCCATTGAATTTCAAGATGGGTTTTATTTTTGCACAACGGAAAAAAATTGTCGCTAGAGTTAATCGAAAGGCTAGTAACTACACACTTTTTTTTAATTTTGAACTATAATTACGTGACTAGTACGATTATTAGATCATTCTATTATTTGCCAAATTGTATAGAGAATTGTTCTCTATTGAATTGTTGTGACGAGTATGATTATTAGATCATTCTATTATTTGCCGAATTGACACACATCACGCGTGCCTGTGGCGCCATCTCAAAGCGCTATTAAAGGCTTGGAGATTTCGACGATTTCATGTTCAGCAATTGTGTTTTTCTTGTGATTTTTTCAAAAAACGATCAGTTATGTCTCGTAGAAAACAGCGATTAGCTTTTGATCAAGTATCTGAATTCGACAGAGGAAGGATAGTGGCCCACCAAGATTGTGGATTACCTTTCAGGAAAATTGGTAGTCGTGTTGGACAAAACCAAACAACTGTAATGCGAATTAGTGACCGTTGGATGCAGGAGGGTACGACGGACCGACGTGGTCGATCGCATCCACCTCAGTGCACCAATTCACGTGAGGACAGGCAAATTGTGCGCATGGCAGTGACGGATCGCTCAGTCACATCACGAACCATAACAAAGCACATTGAGTCTGTAACGCATCATTCAGTGTCTGAGCGTACCATTCGACGCCATTTACAGCAGAGTGGTCTGTCCGCAAGACGTCCATTGCTTGGTCTACCCTTGACGCAGAGCCACAGACGTCTCCGCCGCTAATGGTGCGATGAAGAAGGATGTGGGCGGCAGAGAATGGAATGAAGTTGTCTTTACTGACGAGTCACGCATCTGTCTGCAACACCACGATGGTCGGATTCAGGTCTGAGATACCGGGAGAGAGGATGCAACAGCTGCATGCACCGCCACACGGCCCCGCACCTGGTAATGGTATGGTGTGGTATTGATATCACTTGCACCCCCTTTCTAGTACGCATTGCCGGTACTTTAAACAGCCAGTGCTACATCCCGAAGTTTTGGGGAGCTAGTTGTCCCATTACCTTCGGGGCTTGGCCACAGCCATATTTCAACAGGATAAGGCGACCACACGGGCAGTATTTTCCAAAGGTTCTTTTTGTCAATCAAGATTGAATTTTTCCCTGGCCGGCCTCGCTCTCCAGATCTTTTGCCGATAGAAAATATGTGGTTGTTCATGGTTCCAACGATTGACTCAGAAAACCCCCAGCGCCACACCGATCAACTTTGAACGTGTGGAAACTTTTTGCTTTACCCCCCAAAAACACATCCAGTTTTTGAATCAATGCCGAGGCGTGTGACAGCGGTGATCTCCAACAATGGCGGCTACTCTAGATACTGACTGGCAGGAACCAATTCACAAAAGTCTATAAATTTAATCGATACTTTGGGCCCAGTTTTCTACAAAATAAATTTTTTTTTGCTTTTCTTATCCTTCTTTTTTGTTGCATTTACGGTTTGGGGAGTGTAAAATTTTAAGTGGGGGGAACGGAAATTTCAAAAGTATACTCACCGCTTTAAATGTTCAAAAGATCCAAAATATGGTATTAAAAAACGATTAATTCAGATAAAAAAAGCCAAACCCCCAATGTCGGACCAGACTCTTCACACAAGTGGCTCAAAATTGCCATCTATCGACGCATAAAAGTACTATTAACAAACTGGCATCTTCCCCCGAATTACCTTATATATAGGAAAAAAGCGAAACTCACTCATCTATCCACTCATTCATTCAACAAGAGATCTGAGGAACTATTAGACCTACAGACTTAGAATTTGGTAAGCATAATAGTTTTGTTGAATAGTGATCTGCTAAGAGCGGGTTTGAAGAAAATTGACACCCAATTGGGTTTGCCTGTTCGTTACAGAAAAAAACTCCTTTTTTTAATTATTAGATCGACAGACTAGAAAATTTGGGGAAATATG
>BMAV01001122.1:0-65498 GCA_019973955.1 Trichonephila inaurata madagascariensis
ACTTGGATTTTACAAATCACATTTTTAAATTGATGTTAATGTAACTTCTCTCAAAAGTTTTATAAATATTTCCAAGTGTTGCAGGTGATCTGACCATGTTTCTGAAAATACTGCCACATCATCTATGTAAGATTTACAGTACTTATGATGAGGGCTGAATACTTGATCTATAGATTTTTTAAATGTATTTCCCGCATTCTTCATTCCAGAATGTAGGACCTTCCACTGATATTGTCGGGAATGAGTAACGAATGCAGCAAAATGTTTGGAGTTTTTTTTCCATAGCAATTTGCCGCTATCCGTTCATGCGGTCTAAGACCGATATAAAATGAGCTTTGTCTATTTCGTATATTAAATCCGTTACATTTTTCATTGGATATGCATCAGGAATAGTAAACTATTCAAAAGTCTAAAGTCTATGCATAATCTAATGTACTTCTATCTTTTTTTGCCATACACACCACCGAGTGCGCCCAATCACTATAACTATGTTCAATGAAGTCCACATCGAGCAGCTCATTGATTTGAGATTCAACTGCTTTTTGATGAGCAATAAGTGGTTAGAATGTGTTATAACGGCTGTAGAGACACATTTGGGTTTTGTGATAATAGATAAGGATACTAAAATTAATCAAGCAAAGTCCTTATCTACTGTAAATGAGTAACAGTAAGAACTCTGCCATGAGTATGTTTTCCAATCAAATATTGTCCTTGGATGTTAAGGAATTGTGGAGTTTGAAAACCATTAGAATAAGAGATCCGGTAGAGAATTTAAAGAAAAGGGAACTTAATTCCGAATTCATAAAATGATTTGAATAGTCCCACCTGGATAAGGAAAGAGTCAGGGGATTGGTCAATGAAAATAGATTGTGAGATTAAAGAGATAAATGCTAAGAGAAGAAAGGTTACAATGTGTAGTGTTAATGTAAAAGAAATCTTTCCGTGGTACGCACGCTAATTTTCAAATTATCACTCTAGAATCAGGTTATAATAGCAGGGATAAAAAAAGATTTATTACTAACTGTTGTAAAAGGCCTGAGGATAGAAATGGGGAGAAATCTCTCCAATTCAGAATTTGAGAATGCGGAAAAGAAACTTATAAAAACTGTTCAAAGAGAATGTTTCCCTGAGCCAAGGAATGTACCTATAATCAGGGCCATTTTTAACCTCACAGGCGCCCTAGACACTTTAAATTGTACGGTACCGCCCCCATAATTTCCAGAGCACTTCCCTTTCCCTCAACTTTTACCTGCTAGTTTTGGTAGAGGAGGGATTTCCCCTTTATTCTTAATCTTTTATTTGTTTTTGCTCTTTGGAGAATCTTTCCATTATACACACCTATGGACCCGCTATGTCCTGGACTAGCAATCGGAAGCCGTAAGGAAGGGTAGTGGCATGTTTTTACCACTCTTGTTCATTTCTTACCTTATGGCATCTCCCCACCCCTTGTGTAAATTAGTACAGTAAATTAATGAAATCGTTTTCAGTTACAACATAGAGTACAAACGTTATTGCATGAAATGTTTTCAACTTGCTTATTCTCAAACTCCTTCTCTTATCTTTTTCCTGTCTTATACTTTTAGCCATCCTTATTCCTTGTTGAGTCGCTGTCATTGTACTTGTACAACAAAGGTTTTCTCCGAGCTCTGATCATTGAAAAATAGTTAATGTCATCATTGTAATCAATATCCGTTGTAATATCATTTTTTTAAGTGCATAGAACCATCAAACTATTTCTTTTTCCATAGTAGATCTCATTTCAGTCTTAAATCTCTTAAAGGCAGAAATGTTTCTCCCATGATTCGTTAGACAATGGTACGTTCGCTGTAATTTAAAATTTTTTTTTCTCTTTTTTCTCCCAACAATTTTTTGCGCCCTAGGCATGTGCCTAGTGTATCTAAGCGGAAAAGCGGGCCTGCCTATAATCAATGTAGTTAAAGATAATGAGCTATTATTACGTGTTAAGACTAAAATTACCAAACGTAAGGACCCGTTGGTGTGGTGTGGTAGTTAGGAGAGGGGGGTGCTAGCTCAGGTGTCGTCCACGTCACTTGACCATGGTTCAAAATTACGTGGTTCGTCGCCAAAAGCCCTCGTGTAGCTGAACAGTGCGACGTTAATATTCACTCACTCACTCACCAAACGTAAGGATGATTCTTGCTTTTTAACACCCATCCTCTTTCTAGCAAATTGTGCTGTTACCACACAACTAGTTGAGTACTTTCACAAATCCATTTGTCATGCGGGTACTCAAATACTGCTTTCAATAATAAAGGGAAAATATTGGATTTTAAAATCAAAGAACTACCAGACAGATTATTAGAAAAAAATTGTGTCGTATACAGAAGATACAGCGCAGGACCAGCTGCCAGTGCTTCTGCTGCCTTCTTTAAAGACCAAGTTAGAGATGTAAAGGTATTCGATGTAACAGGTATTGATCTAGCTTGCCCCCTTTTCTTCCAAAATGGTGATAAGGTGAGGACCTAGGATTAAACCGCCTCAAAAACGGGACTTATTGAACTTGACAGTCTTCTTTGAGTCATAATTGACTCAAAGGAGGGGAGGGGGAGTGTGTTACGTCAAGATTAAGTGTAATTAAACCATTATCGTTTGACGAAGTAGTTCATGCACTAAGCAAGATTAAATGTAAAGTAATTGTTTGGCGAAGAGGTATATAAGCTACTCAACAATGGGATAACAATGAGTTACTAGATTGAGCTATCACGATCATTCCCAATTCACTATGGCACGTTTCACCCGTCTTTCTGTAGCTGCACTTGCCATCTGGCTACAGCACTTTTCAGTGCTATTTGTGTAGTACAGACCGCTATTCTTCGAATTTAAGATTTCCACAGGAAATCTTAATCGCTCCTTGGTTACTCTAACGGATTACAACTTGGATACGGCACTTGACCAGATATCGAACATGGAATTGGAACCACAATCACCCTACTCTACCTCATCCACCGAAACTGCTCCCTTACCGTACGAGGAGCTCACCTCGATGAAGATGTGCATAAGGAAGCTGCAAATCATTTGCAGCGAAAAGGGAAAAACTGTCGCTCCACTAAGATTGGACCATGGTCAAAACGAAGCTGACTCTCTCTACCAGCTCGCTTGGAATGAATTCCAGGATATTCAGAGCACACTCCAACAAGCGGTGAGTGATTTTGACTCTCCCCTGTACCAACCCAGGCTGCTCACATCAAGTCTCGACTAAAATTACCCCCTCTAGTACTCCTCCCCTTTCTTTCACTAGGAGAAGCAATCAACATAAAAGTAAAGACGAGGATGATTTTGAATTTCTCCGTTAAGAAAAACTGCAAGAAAAACTACCCTAGAGCAATCCACTGATTTAAATCTCGAAAATCAATTCTCTCTGCTCCAAAATGTCATAATTAAACAAGTCTCAGGTCAACTGACCCCATCAATTACAAAAATACCACGCCTCCTGTCTCAGCCAATCAACAGCCAAGACAAGGCAAAAACGCTCTCCCACCTCCAATAATACTTAAAATCACTAAACACTTCCACGTTCAAATTGATACCATCAAAAAATTACACCCACACTTAAGATTAAAAACTACTGGTGAATACATAAAATTATACTTTAACTCAGTAGAACAAAACAGAATCGTAGCACAAACGCTTAAAGGCCTTGACTACGAATTCTACGTCATTATTCCCAAAACGAGCGACCAATTAAAATCGTTATAAAAGGGTTCCCAAAAAGCGCAAACCCCGATCACATTAAAGCTGACCTCGAAGAAGTGGAATTTTTACCTGAAAAGGTAACCCAACTCGTCGGACGCCGAATAAAACAAAAATTACCAGTCTTTTAAGTAACATTACCCCGCTCAATAGAAAACCTAAAAATCTTGGATTTAAAAACACTCGCTCACCTCAATATTACGGTTGACGGTTATAACGGCAAGGGAACCCACACAGTGCTTCACTTGCAATAATTTTCATCACAGCGCTGATAACTGCTTCCTCAAACCCCGCTATCTTAAATGCGGAGAGGAGCACGTAACGAAAGAATGTCCAATCAAACAGAAATTGGAAACCAAATTTTGCATCAACTGCCAGGTGTAAGGTCATATGGCCAACTGGCACGGATGCCCATGTTTCCCTAAGCCCCCTAAGGGCACTGCTGAAACTGACAGAAACAGTTACACTAATTTATACAACAGTTCTTTTAGACCGAATCTCTCTCTTACGCACAAATAACATCTAACACAAAAAACAACATCACAATTAATATTCAAACCAAACAACAAGTGGCGCCACGAAGACCTAAGACTTCTCTCCAAACTGAGGCCATGAATTAAAAATTCCTCCCATTCAAGCTAATACTTCGCAATTAAATTTTAATTGTAATCCTAATTTTAACCTCAACATTCCCAACGGGAATAATAATGATATTAAGTCCCTACTTGGAGTAACTGTACAATGCTTAATTCAGTTACTAAATGCAATGAATACCGCCCCCACTCTAGCTAATAACTTCGATCAAGTAAATTCCGCTCAAGCGGATGCAAATCAAATGTACAGCCTAATAAAGGCATCCTGCAACAAAAATAATGATCAATAAGTACCCAATCGGCCTCAGGTTGTGTTCTTGGAACGCTAGCGGCTTATTAGGAAAAGTAGAATTAAAAATTTTCCTTGAAAAGCACTCCCCAGACCTAATTTTAATTCAAGAAACACATTTGAGACCATCCACTAACATTAACATAGCTAATTACACTTGTTATAGAAATGACAGACCTACAAACCGTAATACTGACAGGGCCTTCGGTGGAACTCTTATTCTCGTCAAAAATTCCATCAAACACTACTCGCTCCCCACACCTCCCCTTCAAGGAATCGAAGCTACTATTGTTATACTAACTCCTCTTGATCACAATCCTATCTCGATAGTAAGTGTTTATATCCCGCCAAACTCGGATGAGTTTACTTTTACTATCGACATAGAAAATCTAATTCAAACCAGCAGTAACTGCGTTTTATTCGGCGATTTTAATGCCACACACACTGCTTGGAACTTCAAAACTAACTCCTCTAGAAGCGTTCGTGTCCTTAACTTTTCTAACATGCTAAATTTGTACATAGCCTACCCGGACTCTCCCACGAGATACGGACTCAATTCCTCTAATACTTTAGACTTCGCTATTATTAGAAATTTTTATTACCCCTTCACTATAAATTCTCTTCATGATCTGTCTTCTGACCACAACCCTGTGTTCTTCTTAACTTCACACTTAAACTTAATAAAGATATCACTAATCCCAGAGTCGTTCATGCAAACTGGGCACGTTTTTCCAAATATCTCAATAGTAATTTATCGTTATACTAAACTTCTATCCTAATTCTATCAACTCCAAGGCCAATATAGATAAAAAAAAAATTTCAGAGTTCACCAATACGGTCCGCGCTGCCCATAGCCATGCCTCCCGACCAATAGAAACGCAGCACAAGCGCTACACTCCATCGTACATTCACAAACTCATAAAACAGAAAAACCAATACAGAAATTTATACAACAGAACTCTTGATCCTCTTTACAAAACACTTTACAATAAAGCACAACGCAACGTTAAAAAAGAACTACGTAACTACAGTAATGAGAACTGGACGAACAGATTAAAATCATTCAGCACACAAGACAACAGTCTACGGGTAGTGCAAAAATTTTTAAAATAAACACTCGGACATTTCTGCTTTAAATTGCTCCACCAGCACGGCTGTTACAGAAGACCAAAAAGCTAATATCCTTGCTAATTCTATTCTAACTTTACTGAAAATACTAGACCCAATGATAACTATGACGATGAAGATGACATTAATCAATAACACTGTTAACACTTTCCTCTCTCTCCTCCCCACCACTATCATTGAAACTTCTTACCCTTCCGAAATTATTTCTTACATTAAAAAATTCATTTCTAAAAAAGCTCCAGGAAAGCATCAGTAATCGGATCACCAAAAATTTTCCACTAAAAGTCATACTAATACTTACCATTCTAATTAACAGAATTCTTAATTTTAATCACTTTCCAACCTCATGGAAAGAAGCTATTATATTTCCTATTCAAAAACCTGGTAAAAGCTCTAAGCTTCCTGCTAGTTACAGACCTATTTCCCTACTTTCCACTCCAAGCAAGATTACAGAATCCATCATTCTAACCAGATTAAAAAATTTTTTAATAATAACAGTATAATTAATCCTAATCAATATAGATTCAAGAATAAACTCTTAACTTTTCACCCATTAATTAAGTTAACCGAGACTATTTCTGAAGGCTTTCAGAAGAAAAAAGCACCGGCGTGGTTTTCTGGATATCCAGAAAGCTTTCGACCGCGTGTGGCTTGCAGGATTAACATACAAAATAATTTCTTACAATCTACCCCATCTCATTCAGCTTCTTCACTCTTATATAACGAATTGCTCCTACCAAGTTAGAGTGAAGGATACTCTATCCAATGCTAAAAATATAAACTGTGGTGTAGCCCAGGGAAGTCTTCTTGGTCCCCTGCTCTTTAATCTTTATATAAACGATATTCCTATCTATGCTTTAACTAATCTCAATATGTACGCGGACGATACAGCTGTGCACACAACTTACAAAAAAAATCACTTCAATTACATTCGCTCTCAGAAAGCACCTCAAATTACTTGAAACTTATTATGATAGTTGGAAAATCACCATTAATGTTGATAAATCAGCCGCCGTACTCTTCACTAAAAAACGCAAAATCCCACCACCACCAACCATGTACAGCACTACAATTCCGTGGTCTCAAAGTACAAAAAATACCTCGGTATTATTTTCGATAATAACCTCACTTGGAGATCACACAATTTACACACGCGAGTAAAATTCTGGAAAATAATGTTTATAAATTATTCCCCCTAATTGGCCGGAATTCTCAGTTATCTAGGGATAATAAAGTGCTTCTCTTCACAGCCGTTATGCGTCCAATACTAGCTTACACTTGTCCAGTGTGGGGATACGCAGCTAAAACTAATATTAATATTTTAGATACTCTTCAAAATTCAACCATGCGGATGATCGTAAAAGCTGCAAGATATATGAGAAATGACGACATCCGGAAAGCCATTAAAATCAATAGTTTTAAATCTCACATACAAAAGATTGCTAGAAATTTCTTTAACTCATTGCAAAACACGAAAAATGTCAATATGATTAATCTTCCTAACTATAATCTCAAAGATCTTACTAAAAGGCTGAGAAGAATTCTTCTCGACTCCTACAATCCAACATAACATTAATTTTAATTGCAATTTTTATTGCTTGCTTGATTGATTGAATATTAATGTCGCACTGCTTAGCTACACGAGGGCTTTTGGAGAAGGACCACGTAATTTTGAATCATGGTCAAGTTACGTGGACGACACCTGAGCTGGCACCCCCTCTCCTAACTACCACACCACACCAACGGGAGGACGTTTCAGCTCTCGACAGATT
This sequence comes from Trichonephila inaurata madagascariensis, assembly GCA_019973955.1. Lineage (NCBI taxonomy): Eukaryota > Metazoa > Arthropoda > Arachnida > Araneae > Nephilidae > Trichonephila > Trichonephila inaurata. The sequence continues at coordinate 7,494 of BMAV01001122.1, forward strand.
TAACGTGCATCGCTGCCCCACACGGCGGGTCTTTAGTGTGGTACTGGGCTTGAACTCGTGACAAGGCAAGCCACGGTCCGATACCTATACCACTCGGCTACCGCGGCCACAATTTTTATTGCACACCCACTGCCAAATTTAATTTAATATTTTCTCTTTTTTCATTTATCTCTGTCGTATTCCTCACTTCTGGACTTGGCCCGCCCCCTTTAGACTTAAATTTCTTTCTTATTGATTTAAGCAGCCAATATATAAGAGTCATTTTCATCACCTGCCAAGATTCAATCAGAGAGCGAACACAGGGCCGACTCTAGCGGATTTGCCGCCCCGGACAAAAAGGAAACATGCCGCCCCTTTCCAAAGCAAAAAATTATAATTAAAAAAGATAAAGTGTTGACATATATTAACAGCTATAAATCTTGAATAATTCTTTTGAACAAACAGGCACACACAGCATATATATATAAAAGTCTTAAGAAAATACAAAACAATTTGAAATTAAGGACATAATAATTACTTGTTATAATTTAAACCGAGTATAAAAAATGTAAGAGAAGGAATCACCCTTTTCAACAAGCCAATTTTTTCGAGATAGAGTCTACTGATGGTAAGAATGACATGCGCTTATTTTAACTTATTGTAACTACACATAAAACTAAAATAAAATATCTCCTGTGGCTCCTTGTCTACCAAAAACTCTTATTACCTCTGCCTTCTTATGAATAGCTGACACCGGACATCGTTTGGATGGAAAGAATGTCCAGTGTGATCCACACCTGGATGGGAGAAATTTACTTGTGAAAGATATGTAAACATATCAATTTCATCATTTAATATGTACTCCCACCTCGAAAACTTCAAGTTTCAACATAAAAGAAAACTGATATTAAACATACAGAGTACAAAATAAGGAAATAAGATACATTTAATTAAATACCAAATTCACACCGAAATCATATTCAGGAAATATATAAAACTTTTGGAAAAAAAAAAAATTCTTGTCAAATTCGATCTCAATGCCGCCCCGGTCAGGGGTCTGGTTTGTCCGGCCCTAGAGCCACCCCTGGCGAACACTCAACTCTCACTTATGCACCAAAAATCACCAAGATCATGGAATTTTTCTGAACGATTGGATCGACCAATCAGAAACTTTCTACTCCCCAGCATGAAAATTTCACAGTCGCTCCACATCTACTTTCCAGATATGGGATGGAGGTTCGCTTCGCGAGCCATACGCCCAGTTATAGCACCGTAGGATAATAGCCTTTGTCGCTCCATATCCCACGTAAAGATATTAACTGTAACTATAACTAAATAAGTTAAAATGTAAATAATATTCTTAATTGGTTATCGAACTTCTGATTCGGCTGAAAGGTTACCGGTAGGAATCATTTCAAGCGGATTCAAAGCGGTGATACCATTTTGATTTTTTTTTCTCTTGAAATTTATTTAGTATATCTTTTCTTCTATCTTCGGATAAAACATTTTTTTAGTACTTACACAAGATAGTGTAAATATACAAAATTGAGAGTATTGGAGTGGGGAAGAAAAAATGGGTGATTACATTACGCAAACAATAAAATGGAGGTAGAAAATACGAATATTAATTTTTCATTAAATAAGTATAGAAGTAATTTAACAGTTTTGGAATTCTTAGCTAAGTTTGAGGAAGGTCAAAATTTAAATACGAATCCGAATATTGCAATTTTCTTAAAATCAGAAAATAATTTCCAGAGTGGAAATCCAATTAAATTAAAAGAAATAATAATGAAAAAATTCACAATTAAAAAAATATTCTAAGTATAAGCAAAACAAGAAACGGAGAGATTATAATTAAAACAAATAATTGCGAGACCGCCAAAGAAGCATTAAAATTAAAGAAATTAATGGAGTAAAAATAAGTACAAGATTGTCCCTCATTGGCATAACCAGTAGTTACATATTACAAGGAATAGACACAGAATATACAATAGAAGACATAAAATCGGAATTAGAAAATAGCAATTATCAAATATTTGATATTCAACGTTTTATAAAAAACAGAATCTGGATTCAAACCAATTAAAACAATTAAAGTTACCCAAATTGGATGCAGTATTCCCGAAAGAGTTCCAATAGGATTTGAAATGTTTAAAACTAACATTTACTTTGAAAAACCTAAGAATGCACAAATTGTTGGAAATTCGGACACTTTCAAAAATTCTGCCGAAGCTCAATAAAATGCCGAATATGCTCATTAAACCTCCTGAAAATGAGTGTAAAGAAACTGAAATCAACAAATGTAGCTCTTGTGGAGAAGCGCATGAAGCCAACTCTAAAATTTGCAAAAAATATCAAGACGAAGTTGAAATCTTAAAAATTAAAGCACAGCAACAAATCTCGAGAAATGAAGCAATTGAGAAATTCCAAAAGACAAGAAAAACATCATACTCAACCAAAACATACAACAAACAAACAGAGAAAATAGAAAATCTTGAAAAAAACATCTCAAAATTAGAATTGAAATTTGAAGAAAACAATAGCATATTTGAAAAGAAATTAGAACAAATAATACAGCATTTCACGACAGAACTAAATACCGTAGTAGCACAAATAAATTTGAGTTTTTCCTCCTTAATGAATACCATGGAATCCACCTTAAAAAAAGTTGCATCCAATATAACAATCCCAAAAGATGATGATTATCTAATAAATAGAGAAAAACGAATGAAAAAGCAAAAAGACTCAAGAAAATATCAGAACCGAGAGGAAATACATTAGAAAGTGTAGTAGAACAAAATAAAAAAACTTAAATTTACAAATCTTCTTATATTCTCGCTAAAAAATTCAATCTTTTAACAAATTTCTTAAATCCAACAAATTTTAATTTTTAAAATCCTGAAACTCTCTCAATGTCAGCATCTATTTTGTTTTCCAATTAGGTTGTATTAAGATGACTTAATGTCAAGAAATAACTTTCGCAATCGAAATAATCCAAGCAAAAAGCATGCGTTATCGCATTTTAGAAATCATTAATTCCGTACAAACTCACCCGCCCCTCCAAAAAAAAAATTTATTTCTACAGTTATTTATTATAAACTTGTTGTTTATTGAAAACTTAAACAATTTTTCAATGTACGTTCCATGATCATACTATAATTGCAAATATTTTTCCTCAGTTCCTTATGTATATAAAAATAAGCTAATTTTTAAAAAGTAGAGCTTAAAATCCCATTCAAGTTTGAGCAAAGAAATTGCAACGATTAAAAAAATGTAAAGGAGGTATATTAGCTGATTTAAATATAATCATAAACAAGTTTTACAGACATGAAAAATTAAAAACAATATTACTTTAGAATATCACTAATTAGGATTGATATCTATGAGGTTTAAAAAGGAAATGTAAATTTTTCTAAACTAATTCGTAAGAAAATAAAGATAAACTAAATTGCCTTTAAGGTTGATTAGCATTATAGTTATTTTTCGGATCTTAGGAAATAAATATTTTGGCCTATCCAGTCTAAAGGAAATGGGTGCAATCGAAACGTCCTCAAGAATGCGTTGGCCGTCTCTTGTTACGTCCCTTCCCCCAAGAAGCAAAGCGAAGCAGGTGTCTTATCTCTTTTATGGCCCCTAAATTTCCACGAAAGATCAGAGGGAGGGAGGTCTTTGGTTATTAGTACTGTCATTGAATATACGTCACACAGGCTATAGAGAAAGTCAAGGCTATAAAGAAAGATTTGTTTTTACTTTTTTTTTCTTATAAAGTTTGAACTGATCAAGTTTTCGGATGAGAATTTATTTTATTATGAGTCAACACCCTGATATACCTCTTACAATTATAACTAATCAAATGGGGATCCAGGTTTATCGTAGTCATGCTATATCAAATACATTCTCTATACGTTTGAAACAAATTTTGTTACATAATGCTGTATTTTTTCTTTCTTAACTAAATTATCACAAAAATAAATCTCAGCCAATAATACAGCTGCTTGCAGATATGATCCAACATTAAAATACAGAGAATAGAATAATATGAAAGTTGAAATAAAAGCAAAATAAACTTCGGTTTTTTCGGTCAAATTATTGAAACTGGTGTTTTACCAAATTTAATGCAGTCGCATACTATTGAAATTGAGGCACCACAAATCTAATGTTTCCGTGTTATTTAGCAACCAATATCACAATTAGTCAACAATGTAGTATATTCTAATTTTAAACTCTATGTTTTATAGATTGTCTCATTTCAAAACTATTTATCAAAATAACAAATGTAATCGTGTATGTGATCAGTTGTATTAAATGTGTTGTTTTAAAAAATAATGTAGTTTTTGCATTGAATTTACCAAATTTGTTAAAAGTCATGTGTTTTACAAGTCCCATTTTCATGTAGGTTATCCTCTTTTTGTATAATATTTGCTTATTTGCACGCTTTACATATATATATAACGCAATTATTTATGAAATCAAATGGCCTTTTATTTCAGCAAAAAATGCTTCAGTTGCAATTTGATAAAAATTATCTGTGTCATCACCCGTTTTGCGATATTCAATGCTTCACCATATTCTCACTCACTTTGCGTGATCAAATTTTTATACGTCATTATATGAACTAGGATTGGCACAATTTACTGTATTTAACATTAAATGAAAAGTAATTGATTTACACTAGAGGACTGTGAATATTATCTTTGACTCAACAGTAATTTTTTCCCCACTTTAGAATTTATTAAAAAGAACACGGAAGAATAACAAATAGAAGTAATACTATTATATGGTTGAATAAATAAACTATTTTCAGAGTATATGCATGTTTTGAAGATTTAAGAAGCAGAAAAAATAAGATTATCATCCTTATCCCCACACACACTAATCAGTAAGAATCACGCTTTTATGACTGTCTAAAAAGTTTGGGAGGAGGAGGAGGTTGGAACTCAATAATTAAATTAAACAGGAATTTAAGTATGATGTCCATTATATAGGTAAACGTGTCTTAAAATTTTAGGGACATTCTTAGAAATAAATCTTTAGTTTTATAATTAGATACATTTCTATGGATAAACTATTTAAATTATTTAAAATTAACAAGGATATAAAATTACGGCCAGAAAATCTTGTACAAAATTCTGATCACTTTTTTCTTAAAAAATTAAAACATGTTTTGTATACTTAAATTAATATAAATTTAGAAGTGCTCTTAGTAATTTGTAAATAATTGGCCGTGTGATTTTTAACATAGTAGAGAAATGCATCCCTTTTATTTAAAATAATTTACTGTTAAGAAACAATTGTGTGAAATTGTAGTTTCTATTGTTGCTAAGGTAAAAATATTTCAATAATTCTTTTCGTTCATTTTATAGGCATTTAAATAAGGGAATTTATTTTTAATTCGGCGTTTAATATAGTTATTTTAGAAGAGGAAACCATAAGAGTAGTATCCTATGGTTTCTTATGGAACGAGAATTCTTGCATTTTAAATTTTTATTTTTCTCTTTATAAGAAAATTTATTGAGTGTAGAATTTAGGCTTTTTATTCCATTTAATTAAAAGCTATAACACAGACAGTATGTCTTGTTATGACAGTTTTGTCTTGTTCAAACTCAAATTTCATTAGAACAAAAAAAAAATTAAAAAATCGCTTCCACAAATATGTATTTATATATGAATAATTACATTTAGCAGTAACATGTAAATGAAATCCACTTTTTCATTATTTTATTTGGCATAAATTTAGTAACAAATTGAGTCGAGTTTATACATTATATGCGTAGATATAGGATTATACTATGGAAGGATATATACGAATTTCCGTTTGAAAATGAGTTTAATTTATAATCTGAGCTAGCTTTCAAGTATGAGAAAAAAATTGTTTCTAGTTAATTTTGGAAGTCTGCTCTTTTTTTTTACACAGAGAGAGTTTGATATAAAGTGATAAAATATTAAGCTTTTAAAAATTTTCCGTTTATATAAAACAAAAATATCAGAGAAACTCGATTCATTGTCAGAGTGAAAACCATATCTTACGGTCAATCCATCATTCGACTTGTATCATTATGAATATATATACATATTGAATTGTTATTAATAAAAAACAAATATTTACGATTACGTAACGATTAAAATGTAATTTGATGACCCACAGAATGAGCGAGTTTGAGTTTGAGTTAATATTAACGTCGCACTGTTCAGCTACACGAGGTTTTGGCGACGGACCACGTAATTTTGAACCATGGTCAAAGTGACGTGGACGACACCTGAGCTGACACCCCCTCTCTAACTACCACACCACACAACGGGAGGACGTTTCAGCTTTTCGACAGATTTAACGTGCATCGCTGCCCTACACGGCGGGTCTTCAGTGGTTTTGGGCTCCGGCTCATGACATGCCTGCCATGGTCCAGATACCTTAACCACTGGGCTACCGCACCCACAGAATGAGCGAAACAAATAACCGATTTAATAAAATCTATCAATGAATATTCAGTGCACAAGATATCTAAAATTATAAATAAACATTGTATCTTGTAGAATAGAAAACTAAATACGAAAATAATCATTTCAAATCACTTTAGTAGACACTTTTTTATTCTGTATCAAAAACTTACCCCTTTCGATTTATAGTAATAACATTTTTTGAAAGATCCGCAAATCAATTATTGGTTATATTTAAATTACTTATTCGTAACATCTATAAAATGTACAATAGAGGAGCTGCTTCTTTTTTGAATTTCCGTGTCATGAGTAATCGTATTATTTAAATTAATCCAGTATCATTTCGTTAAAAACGCGGAGCTTCAAAACAATCATAAACAATAAAGTAGCGCTTTCTGCTGGCTAATCGTATTACTTACCACTGCAATTACATATTTCAACTTTTTATTCAAAAAATAATGAACAAATAAATTATTTGATTTCATTTTAAATAAATTTGTTCCATGCATTTAAACTTGCTATTTCGAAAGATGGTTATATATTTTTTTTATGCTTTCGATAAGAATCCAGCTTTCACCATGCGAATAGTTCCACGTCTACTGCGAAAATGAATGATTGGCATCGTATTCAAAGCAAGCGCCGATATTGGCGAGAAATTTGCTAAGCTCTGTAACCCTGCAGAATGTCATCCCCCTGTTTCCTTCCCCTCTCCTCACCTAAAAAAGTGCTCTTTATTATTTAACGACTTTCGTTTTTATTGGAATAAAATGTCGGCTTAGTTTGTATCTTGGTGCCGTAAATTAATTTAAAAGTAACTGTAATACATGCTGCGAAGTACATTTTTTTATTAATTTATGACAATTTTATGCTATGTAGAATGTTAATTTGGTACTTATGTATTATATTTAGTACCAATTTTTTGTCATATGGTATAATTGTTTGTGCTAACAAGATTATTCTGTTTGTAGATGCAGGGAAACATATTTCAATTATTTGCACATATCGCGGCATTTGCTAACATCTTTTCATTAGAAAAATTGGTTGACAATATAATTCATATGTACTGTTAATTTTTTCTTCATGTATAAATTTAAATATATTAGTTTTTCTTGTGTTTGTATTTAATTTCTATTTTTATGTTTTGTGTATAATTAATTGTGTGAGTCATTTAAAAATAAATTTTTAATCTTAATTTTATTTTGGAATAACATATTTTGTCTTTACAAATATTTTTCATAATGCATGAAAATTGAAGCTATTTTTATTTCCATGCTTTTCGGAAGTTTAGGCAGAAATACTTGCCTTTGATTTTTATCTGCTATTTGCAGAAGATTGGGGATGGAAGGACTCCCACTTTCTCAGGCATTTTGATGCACTGAATTTTTTTTTCCCAAACAAATGTTTTTCTTGGCGATTAAGAAGCTTTACGATTTTTCAGACAGATCTATTTTATAAAGTGACCCTGAACACTTACAAATCCTGTTAACAGCTTTATTGTGAAAGAATTTGTAAAAGTTTATGAAAAAAGTATTGTTGGCTGAAAGAGACATTTATTGCCAGTTGCAAAATCCTTATAAAATAAAAATAAATAACTTAATAAAAATATTTTGTAATATATGAGAAAAATAAAGCTCTTACATATAAGTGAAAAGGATTTTAAACTTCTAAGTATTAACTTCTCCCAAACAAACTTTTTTTTAATAGTTTTAAAATGTATCTTCTACAAAATATATTTTCTCAGGTAATTTTCAAATGGGGAAAAGGAATACTAAAAAGGTTATGAAAGTAATTAAATGAAAGCTTTTGTGTACATGTTGTAGAAGATTAGAATTGTTTTGACCTAAATAAAATAATTGATTTTTAAATTCTGACTTAAATTTAACAAATATTGACTTAAATTTAACATTATTGCAATTTTTTTTCTTATTTATGTGTGTATAACAAGTATATTTCATATATTGACTAAGATAATCTATTATATTTTGTGTAAAAATGTAAATTTCTGTTATTTTTTCAGGTCTTTACACACATGTCATATATATTTGAAGGAAAACATTCATCAATATTAATAATTGTTAACTAACTTTTCTTGCAAAGTATGTTCTGTTTATGTATTCATTCTATATAAATTTGTATCCATGTTTTTTACAATTTAAATTTATTTTTCCATAATTTTTTCTTCTATTTTTATGTGCTAGCTGTTACAAATATCCTCATATCACAATTTTTTTAAAAAAACTAGGGGTCTGTAGTCAAATATCTTAATAACTTTTTCTTTTGTCAAAGACAATGGCCATGACAAGAAAGGTGTTTGGGCAAAGATTGAAATTACATCCATAAAAAAAAGCAACAGATTTTTAATTCTTAGCATTAATGCTATATATTATAAGTTCTTTTGTGTATGTTTTTAAAAAATATATAATCCCTTCCATGAAAGTAAGTTGTGTACTGCTCAAGTGTGTAGGGGGGGCCACATTGGGTTTTTATTTTTCTTGGGTTTACGATATTTATCTAAATCCATTGTGAGAAAAACAATTCTTTTTTGGCACACTGTTTATTTGGTAAAATAAAGTCCTTGGCAACCACTTTTTTTGTCAAAAAAATGACTGCCAAGTCCCCCCCCTAATTACACTTTAACCCGTTGTGTATGCATCCTTTCAAGAAAGTAAATACTTAATGTTTTGATGAAGACTTTCTACTGTTGAATAAATAAAATTACATTTTAGAAAATTTTTATTTTTCCTATTGTGTAAAACTCAGTTTAAATAAAATTTGAAGAGTGCTGATTATGTAATAATCACCTTAATTAGAATAAGTAAACCAATATTAATTTTTTAATATATTTCATTTGAATAAAAAGGGTTAAATATGGTTTTTTTAATTATTTTGCAGTTTTTTAATGCTTTTAGTTCTAACAATTAGAAGTTTAATTTATAGAAATAGCATATGAAACTCTTTTCTTTTAAGTTATATTAAACTGAGATTAAAAAGACCGAAAACTAATATTTTTATTTAATTTTTAATAATCAACTTATACATTTCTATATTATTAAATAGTTCATAATATTTTATAGTTATTCCAAAATTTTGAAACCATTGTATTCTTTTTTAAAAAGTTATTGGAGCTTTAAAACCTACTTTGAGTATGAGTTCTTAAAGTTACATTTTCGTATGTTTAAATTTACTTGTATGGCATGTGACCAGATTAAGTAAATTGAATGGGAATGAATCACTAATTTCCAGTAAGCTTAGAAAATAAGTTATATTGATAATGGATGTAATGCGAATGCAATGTTGGTCCTCAGAAATTCTTTCTTTGACTTTTTAATCTCTATGGTTTAGAAAAAAGGTTTATTATTATTATTATTTGCATAAAATTAGAGTTAAGTAAATCAGAGGAGTTCTTCCTTTTTATTCATCTGCAAGAATTGGGAAATACTTAAGTTTAGTCTTTTGAGTTGTGACTATATTTGAAACTGTAGTGGGAATAAATAAATTTGAAATCTTTTTAAACATATTTGGACAATATGAAAATATATATATATTATGTATTAGTACAAGTACACAGTAAACATGTAAGAAAAATAATCAAATTTAATTAAATTAGAAACACTTATCATTCAGACAATACTAAATAGATTTTTAATTCAATTTCATTAATAAAAGACTCGGTACTTAAGTGGAAACTCCAGATGACGTAACAAAGTTTTAGCTGCTTAAATTAAACTTCATCCTTTTCAAAATTTTGCAGTAAGCATCAACTGTATGGAAAAAATTTTTTTTTATGGAAATTCTCAATACTTTGGGGTTTGTATTTTAAAAGGTTTTACCCCTAACATTGTGTTCTAAAAAAACATCACAAAAAATTTTAAATTTTTTAAAATTTTTTAAATTTTAATGAAAACAAAAACCTTTTTTGTAATTATACTGAAAGTCTTTCAATAGTATTTAAAAAATACCAAGAAATTATATATAGGGTTATGGAGATAAAATATTTAAAATAAGAATCACTAATTTCCAGTAAGCTTAGAAAATAAGTTATATTCATAATGGATGTAATTTTAAAAATAATTGAAACAACATTACAAAAAATAAAAATTGGGAAAAAAAAATTTTCCTCTCCAGCAATGGGAATATTTCAATCCATGAGCAGGAAAATTTCATGCAAATTTTGTAGTGCTTGACTTAATAACAAAGAAATTGGGCAAATAGAGACAATATAAAAAAAAGTTATGCCAATTAATTGATTATTTTTTAGCATGAACATAATTTTTGTATTAACATGTAAAATTAGAATTATTATGGAATTTGTCCAGTTTTCTTTCCTTTTTAATAAAGGTATAAATTTTTAAAAGGAGGCTTTAGAGAACAAAAAAGCAATTCAATTAGCTAAAGCACACATGCTTTTCATAGACCAATAATATTATTCCCAGAGTTTACTTTATAATAGAAAAAGAGGTTTTTTTTTTTTGTTTTGTGAATAACAGTGCTTTTTAGAATACATCAATAACAATGCAGAAAGAAAATTAGTTATTGTTGTAGGGGCTATAATACTAATCGAATAATTCATCAGTTTGGAATTCTTAAATTATTGTCTTTGAATTATTTTTTCCACTATTCTCTTTATCATTTTTTACTATTATTTCACTTCTTCCTTCCTTCCTTAGTGACTCAACAGCCCAGGGTGGGCCTTGGCCTTCTCAAGAAGCCTTTTCCAGGCTGGCTTTCTTCCTGCTAGTATTCTCCAATTTTTAGTTCTCTAAACTAGGAAGATCTTTTTCCAGGCCATCAATCCATCTTAGATTTGGCCTCCCTTGAGTGCCGATTGGTTGGTCATTGAAGACTTTTTTTAGTGGATTTCACTTCTTACACTGTAGAATTTTATCAAAAACCACTTCTTAAGACTAATTTTACAAAAAAATTTTAGGAAGTCTGTCAAAAATTTTTGTTCAAAACAAGTAGCATGATTTGAAGCGCTCAATACTTTCAATTCAAACATATCTAAAACAATCTTTAAGATTCTTGCTACTTCATGAACAGATAATAAATAAACTGCTTGCTTTCAAATTTTGACTTATTCATATGCTATGCATACATCTTCTAATATAACATTAATATTTTAAGAGGTGAATCTTGATATTACATCCTATTTTCACATTTCAATAGGTACTTTCAACAGATTATTTCACTGCTTTGAGATGACCTTTGCAGGTAACATTTCATTCATGTATATCTTTACGAATATTTTAATATGTTAATAATTCTTCTGCTGCAAAAGACTTCTATTTATCATTACTAAGCCAGTTAAGTTTAGGATCTGAGTTAATTGCTCTGGATAATTGCTCATTAACTTCTTACCCAAATATTTTTCTATTGAGTTGTGATTTCAGTAATCTGGTATGCTTAGCAAGAATAAAGAGGGTTATTTTTTATGAATGCTGTAAAAGGAAGCTTAAAAAAAGTGTTAGTGAAATTTTTTTCCCCACTAAAAGTACCATTGAATCCCAAATAAGACTACATTGGTCCAATAACATACTTCATTTCCTGGATTTTCTCAATTACTTCTGAACATCACACTTAGAAGCAAGACAGGAATGATTTCAAATAGACCTTGTAATTTTGAACCACAATAGATAACAAGGGCAACAGTTCAGCTCTCACCCAATTCTCAGAACTTGAAATATTTTAGCTTTGATAGAATTATACCATGCATAGTCTCTTCTGCATGGCAGGTTTTTAGTTATTACAGGATGCAGGACACACAACATAAGGAACAGTGGCTTTTATGAAATTGCATCAAACATAAATTGGCTACTAAGGCCTTTTTATTCCTTCAATAAAGTTATTGTTATGAAAAATCAATATATTTCTTTTGTGTTATCATACCTGCAGAATAATCTTAATTCTTGTATAATTTTTGGTGTAAAATTTTCTTTTCATTAAAAAAGTGTATATCAAAATATTATGGTGTATCTTTTTAAATTTAGAGCATTCTAAATAAATTTAAAGATATATCTCTTTGTCAAAAATTTTATAATTTCAAAAATCTTCTCCCATGGTATTATGATATATTGTTAAAGATTGTGTTGTCTATCACAGGTAAAATATAGGCCTTACAGCGCTGCTTTTTTTTTTCAATTTTATAAATTTTTTGTATTTCTATGTACTATTATAAAATGCATATCCTCTTTGAATTCTCTTTCAAGAATGTATTCTAATTTTATCATGATATTCCTTTAGTTTCCTGTCATATTGCTTATGTTAATCTGAACCTAGTTCTAAATAATTACTTGAGTATATTTTTAGTAACTAATATTCAATACATTTTTTAGATTTTGATCATTTCACTAAAAATCCTATTTAAAAGAGCCAACTAACCAGCCTTACAGTGTTTTCCCCTCCCCTTTTTTTCAGTTTTTTGATTTTTCCTGTTTTTTGTACCATTACACAATGCATATCCTCTTTGAATTCTTCTCCAAGAATGTATTTTTATTTTATTATGATATTCCTTTAGTTTCTGGACATATTGTTATGTTAACCTATGATCATTGTTCTTAAATATTACTTGAATATATTTTTAGTAACTAATATTTGTGTTATAGTTTTTAGATTTTGATCATTTCAGTAAAAATCCTATCTAAATCCAACTAATTTCTTCAAATATAAGGAAAAAAATTCTTACCCAATTCTTTAAAACTTTGATACCCAGCTGAATTTCTTTTCTTTCATAAATTAAAATCTCGAATAAAATTCTGATTACATTTTCAACATTATACTGAAGAATACTTTGTTTTTTTACAGGAGGGTTTCAATAACTATTCTGAACAAGACTTCAAGACCAATTTTTTACATTTTGGATTTTTAATAGACTTTTATGTATTTAAACATCTGTGGGAAAAAATTTTATAGTAAAAATTAGTAAAATGTTTTTCTCTCTATATGATAACTCAAGCCATCATTTAGATGTTCTTGGTAATAAAAAGCATTATGTTTGTAAAATATGCAACAAGTCTTTCTCCCAAAGTGGGGATTTTAAAAGACATTCACGTATTCATACAAAGGAAAAGCCTCATGTTTGTGGAATCTGTAACAAGACTTTCTCTCAAAAACATTTAAAAGTACATTTACGAATTCATACAAAGGAAAAGCCTCATGTTTGTGGAAGCTGCAACAAGGGTTTTTCTGTAATTGGTAACTTAAAAAGACACTTATTGATTCATACCAATGAAAAGCCTTACATTTGTGAAATATGCAACAAGAGTTTTTCTCAGACCGGTCATTTAAAACAACATTTACGGATTCATACGAAAGAAAAGCCTTATGTTTGTGAAATATGCAACAAGACTTTCTCTCAAATTGGTGATTTAAAAAGGCATTCACTTATTCATAAGGAAAAGCCTCATGTTTGTAGAAGTTGCAACAAGGGTTTTTCCGCATTTGGTGATTTAAAAAAACATTTATTGATTCATTCCAATGAAAAGCCATACATTTGCGAAGTGTGCAATAAGTGTTTTTCCCAAACTGGTTCTTTGAAAAAACATTTGAAGATTCATACCAAGGAAAAGCCTCATGTTTGTGAAATTTGCAGTAAATCTTTCTCTGATAATTCTGATTTAAAAAGACATATACGTATTCATACAAAAGAAAAGCCTTATGTTTGTGAAATGTGCTACAAGGGTTTTTCTCAAGCTGTTGATTTAAAAAGACATTTACGTATTCATACAAAAGAAAAGCCTTATGTTTGTGAAATATGCAACAAGTCTTTTTCTCGAAGTGGTCATTTAACAAGACATTCATTAATTCATACCAAAGAAAAGCCTTATAATTGTGAAATGTGCAATAAAGGTTTTTCTCAAAGTGGTAATTTAAATAAACATTTACGGATTCATTCTAAAGAAAAGCCTTACATTTGTGAAGTGTGCAATAAAGGTTTTTCTCAAAGTGGTAATTTAAATAAACATTTGCAGATTCATACCAAAGAAAGAGCTTTATGTTTAGAAAATGAGCTACTAGGGGTTTTTTAAAACTTGTCATTAAAAGCCTATTTACATTTCTATAGGGAAAAAAAGTCATGTTTGTGAAATATGAACATTGGTTGTTCTCAAGACATTTCTTAGATATCTTTCTTGAAGATATCTTACTTTTAGAACCTACAAAATTTAACTTTGGGATGCTTTTAAGAGTGTAGTATTTCTTTGTTTTTACTTTAATAATGATTTATGTTTTTTTAACTAATGAAAACCTTTATGTAGGTTTTTCCATTACTATTTTTTGCTATAGTTCGATATTTTATCAACCGTATTTTAAGAAAGACATATTTTTTTGCAAAACATTATCATTACTTTCATTAAGTAAGATATGAAAATAAATATATATTTTATTTGATTATGACTTCTATATTTTTAAATCAGGAAACAAAAAATATAAAAAAGTAAAATTGATATACAGTCAAACCTTCATAAAACGAAAATCTATTTTGCAAACTTTTTCCTGGAACCAAAAGCATTTTACTATTTTCTTCATAAAATAGCTCCAAATAATGAAGTTCATTTTCTATTTAAAAAAACTCTCTTGCGATTTGATTTTTTTTCGCCCTATTTTTAAAATATTTCAATACATTTTTCAAATTATTCTCACCTTCAGTACATTTATGGTAATCAGTGGCCTTTAAATGGTTTCATTAGGTGCCTCAGCTCACTTTGTGCAATGAAATTGCTGTAATTTTTCAAACAAAAAACTCAAGTAAAATGAAGAGATTTATCAGTAATTAAATTTAAGGATGCATGCTTAAAATGACTGGTCATAAAATAATGTATGCTTAAAATTACTTGTAGGCTTAAAACTAGAAAATGTTGCTAAAAAAAATTGTTTAATTTTAATATAAAATATTTTTTCAGTTGAAAATACATTGAACCTGGACTTTTTTTTTTTTTTCCTTGCAGATTTTTTTATGGGTAAAATATATGAAATGAATAAATATTAATTTTCAAAAAAAAAGTGTGAAAAATTACTTTTTTAATTAAAATATAATGTTTACGGATTTATAGAATTTGTTTTATGTGACCTTTAATGTATATTGAAAGATGAGTCACAATATTTAACGAATTTTCCAAGTAACAATTTTTTTTATTTTTATTGTTATTTTATTTTTTTGATTTAGCAACTTTGTTAAATAGTGGTCAAATTGCACTGGTGTAGCTGGTCCTAAGTGGACCCTGCCTAAAAAAATTTCTTGGGGGCATCTTTAAAATTTCATAATTTTTTGCTTACATACATTGGGTATCCTGTAGATTGGGGGCCCTGTATCATTGATACAGCAGTAGTTACTCCCCTGTCCAACTGTATTTCTAATTTTACGGTAATGATATATATGTTATATTCTCATATAATATAAAATGAAAAATAAGTGTAAATGTGAGTACATTGTGATATATATTGATTTATGTGCCTAAAATTTATTTTGAAATATAAGTCTAGAATATAAAGGTGTTTTTTTAATGTGGGGATGCATGATGGTCCTTGTGTTAAAGATATATATATATATATGTATATTTTTTTTGTCTCAGAAATTCCTTAGTCTTAATAATAAGATAGTTTCTTTCTTCCTGATATTTTCTTGTAGAGTGTCACTTGAATTTAGTTATGGTTTAATTTTGTGGCTACCTTGAATGGTATTTCGATAGTTAAATGTGCCTGGAATAAATTCTGTTAAACAACAAAATACTTTTGCTACATCTTAAGCTGTTTGCAGAAAAAAAAGGCCTCAAAATTTCAAATTTGAATAAAAACTTAAGATCTGTGTCTTGTTTCAACGAGTTGTAAAATTACGTGGAATTAAAAAGAATGTCACACACACACATTTTAATACAGTTTAATAGGCTAAATCATGTAATACTGAATATTATATGTCGATTGGTTAATTTATTCTATTTTAAACAGGCTAAAATATTTCCTCAATTATTTATATAATGTAACATTGTAGGAAATCAATATTTATTGAATAAGAAACTGGATATGTCTATCTTCCAAAAATGTGACATTTTAAGACTTGTGTAGGTTGGAACAGATTTGAAAACAAAATAGGATGCATTTCTTTAAAGTTGTTAATTTAAAGTTTTTTTTATTTTTATTTTTAAAAAATTTGAATTTTTTCTCAATAGGTAAAATGGTGTAACAAACTTTTTAAACCTTTGAATCTTCTGGGAGAACTCATTTATTACTACCTCATAACTTATTTGCAATCAGAAATATATAAAGATTTTGATCAACACAGAATTTAAATAAAGAGGGGGAAAATAAAAACTAAGAGGTTTTAAAAAAGAATTTTTCACAAGCATCTCATTAAATATAATTTCCTTACATGAAAATAACTTAAGGATCTTGACTCTGCACCTAGAGATGTGGGAGAAAGGAAAGGAACACTAGCCATGTTCAAAATTAGTTTATTTGCAACACAAACAACACCAGTTCGACCCATCAAAACCAAGAGATGAACCCAATTAAAACAATATGTAGACAACGGGGTACGTAAAGTATGAGAAGACTTTAATTACCATTAACACTTACTTCAATACAAGTACACTGCCTTCCTAACTATCTAATCTATATTCAATCTCCAGAGACAAATCGACATCTTAATTATTAAAATTATCAAATACTAAATATCTGCGTTACACTTTAAATTTGATTAATCACTGCGCCGCTAATAGCCTACCCTATCTCTTTTTAACTTGAAAGCCTGGACTTTGTATAGTAGACTTAATTTGCATGTTCACGTTTTCTTCGGAGGGAGCGTTCAAATAACATAGTTTTTAAGGACCAAAGATTCCCCAAAAGGATTAGTGAGAAGGTCGCGGATAGAGCCGTCACAAAATCACAGCCACAAAAAATAATTTTCATACAATTTCATGCAAAAATTATACTTCCAAACCAGTAATCTATATAAATAAAAATGAATGCTTGTGTGTGTTATTCCTTTCTAAACCCTTCATCCGATTGCGATGAAACTTTGCGAAATGATTGGACGCAAGCACATGAAGGTTTCTCAGTTAGCAAAATTAACCCTTAAGGGGCGCTAGAGATAAATATTCTTGTTTTTGAACTATTATACGTGCGAACTTAAAATTTGTTTGGCATGTTCCTTTCAAGGATTAGAGGTCCGTTACAAAAAGTGTTTTGCGAAAATTCACCTCTAAGGGACGTTAGAGATAAATATTCCCGTTTTTGAACTGTTAGATCTACAAACTGGAAATATGGTAAGAACGTTACCTTCGTGGAATAGATATCCGCTACAAAAAGGTTTTGCGAAAATTGACCCCAAAGAAGCGTTGTGGGGCTTAAGGGCGTTGTTATAGTTAAATATTACCGTTTTTGAATTGTTACACATACAGAATTGAAATTTTGTAGGCATATTTCTTTTGTTGAATATATATTCTGTAAGAACGGATTTTACGGAAATTGACTCCTTTGACGGGGGAGTTGCTGGAACATATTTATAAAAAAATATTTCCTTATCGAACTACTACTTTTTTTCCACAATGAAATTTAGTATGCATGTTGCTTTTGTTGAATGGACATTCACTAAAAGAATTTTACGAAAATCAATTCCTATGGGAGAGAGGGAATCTAAAAATAATATCCGTTTTCGAACTACTAGACCTACAAGAATGAAATTTGCGATGCATGCTTCTGTTGAATCGAATGGGTCTTTCAGAAATCGTCTCTCAAAGGCGGTTACCGTAGCTTATTGATAAAAAAATATTCCGTTTTTGATCTATTAGATTTAGACCTGAAATTTGGCAGTCATGTTATTTTTATTTAGTGCAGATCTACTTTAAAAAGGATTTTCTCGGAAATCCACTTGGGTAGGAGGAGTTTACGGGAGCGTAAAAGATAATTCTACTTTAATTTTAGAAACTCTTAATTAGACGTTCTGTCCTTTTATAAAATTAAGAGGCCAGAGTTATGGGAATATTTGTTTTTCAATACAATCGAATTCCTAATGCTAAGATATCCATGAAACAAGTAAACAGTTTCTATTCATATAACATCATGAAATACCCAGTGAAGCGTGTGAATAAAGACTAGTTCAAAATAAATGTATCATAAAAGATCATTATATTGCAATTAATATATACAAAAAGAGAGGCATTTTTTAAGAGTTACTTGTATATGTTTTTAAAAAACACAGTGGATAAAATCATTCTTTTCAACAAATTATGAGCTAAGTACTAAATATATTATTTAAGAAAATTGAATGATTAATTTAAAAGAGAGTAAAACAAAATGTTTCTCTCTTGATAATTATCAGTATTCTTAAGTCTTTTCTTTCTTAATTCTCACTATGATCCAAATACAGTCTCGTTTGTAAAACCTTATATGTTTATTTGTGGCCATTCTTCCCCAGCAGAATCGATTCAAATCCTCTTACATTCAATATCACGTAATAGAATGTTTTTTTTTTCTATCTCCTAACCATAAGGCTTTTGAGGCTCAAAAAACTTTATTGAGTTTCTTATCGATTTTTTTAATGTTCTGCTTTATATTTAAAGTCCACCATGCAAATCTTTCTCTTTTAAAACAGGAATTTTTACACTTCCCTGTGTGTGAACGAAATTTGCACTTAAAGGAAGCATTTTGTAAAGGTTCTGAAGCAGGTATGAGAACAGCAGAACCTTCTATACTATAAATGTAAAACAAAAACACATGAAATATATTGTATATGCATATGCAATTCTTGAATGTTAAAACAACTTCATTCCTTTCAGTTTTCTTGCCCATGTACAAACGACTTACTTTGTCGTCAGTACCTAAATAACATTCTGCTTCGTGTATCAATCTCTGCTATATTATTATTCATTATATTTGTTTAAGTGTGCAGGTCCGATCCTATAGCAGGTGTGAAGCGCGTACACCACACGCGTGCGGATAAAACAAAAGGGGCCGCATAAAGTTCAATTAATCAAGCAAAATTTTGTACGAATTTCTCAAAATAAAACTTTTACAATAAGTTGAATAATTATGCTGAATTTTGAACATTTATTGAAATTTCAAAATAAGTCCTGATTTCCCGATAACATAGTCTAGTTTTTTTAAAAAATGGAATGTTAGTGATAGTGTGTTGGTATACACATAGTCCATTTATACCTACTTTTTATACACATCCATCCAGGTTTATTCTAAAAGCAGCAGATATACTTAATCCTTTAGTAAAATTTTTAGAAGAACACATAAGGATATAAAAAAAAAATCTCGATCCAAAGCTCAAAAATCTGAAGAATTGAAATGGAGCGAGGATACAGAACATTCCTTTTTAAGAGCAAAACAAGCAAATGCAAAGGCAACTTTGTTAAGACATCCTATACCTTGTAAGCCTTTAAATGTGCGGGTTGATGCATCTGATGTTGTGTGCTGCAGATGGTTCATTAATCCATCCCTGTGAGAGGGAAGAGGAACCAATTGCCTTTTATTTCTTGAAATTAAACAATAGTCAACAAAAATGGTTAACTTATGACTTTTTTCTATTTATTCGGCAGCAAAAAAAATTTTAAACACATGTTAAAAGTCAGGGAATTCCAAATTTATATAATACATATATACTGACCAGAAACCATTAATATATGCATTCAAGCAAAATTCAGATGAATGTTCAAATAGACAATTACGTCATTTTGTTGTTATATCTCAATACTCTACTGAAACCAGACATGTGCAAGGATCCAAAAATATGGTTGCAGATTCAATTTCACGAATATAGCTGAGTTTAATTGCCAAATCCTCCTTTCTGAATTTTAGTGAGATAGTCGAATGGCAAAAGAATGATCCGATAGAACTTTTTTTCGTAATTGAGGAGAGAAGAAAAGAAATTTGAAACTAATATTTCCAACGTTTCTGTGTGTCTACAACTACAAATAAAGAATTTTTCAAAGCATATTATAATGTTCTCGATGTGGAGCTTTTCACAGAAATAAGTCAGCTGTGCTGAAAACATATAGATGCGTAGTAATTTTTAAACTGCATAAAATTTATGCACTTCATTCCTACAAAACGCCGAAACGACTTTTTTACCGAAGCATCTTGACATTATTTCTAGCCAACTCGAGCGGTTTTTAAATTAATCTTCGACATCGTTATGAACCACACAGTAAGGAGAACTAGATGAAAATCCATCTAATATTTTACGTGAGAAAATTTTTATTAATAAAAAAAAATACGCACTACATTGTTTTAACGTGCATACATACACACTTCCACACACAAATATATATGTATATTCCAAAGATATGCAAAACATTTTTGATATGAAAATCAAAGTTACTTCCAGCTTTAGAAACATAAAATTTGTTATAATAAACAAGAAAATCTTGTTTAAACTATATGCAATCTGAAAGAAAATAGAAACAACTTCTTTTACGGTGAAATGAGAAAGAGTTTATTTTCATGACGAAAATATTACCTAACAAAAAATCAGATATAAGAGACCAAAATAAAAGTACAGTTTTTTCAAAATCAAATGTATTTTGGGTAATGTCCTAGAACAGTCCATCAGGCTGTAATTTGGCGACAAAAAGTTTTCGGCCAAACTGCGCCAAAGAAAAGCCGCGCTTCTCAAAGAGGCATCATTGACGAAAAGAAAAGGGAAAAACGTGGTTTTCAAAGTGGTGTCAAGAGACGAAAAACATCGAAAAAACAAATTGGATAACATAGGAAATATCAAATAAAAAATAGCAAAATTAAAAGCAAATTCTTTCCAAATGTCGGACACATCCACACCAGGATTCTGCCCATCCTTCATTCATAGAGAAAAAATTCATTATTTTCTACCTTTTTATTCAGAAGAAACCACATCGCCGTTTTTGCGAAGGTTTTGGGCTTCTAAAACGGCTACAAGAAGAAAAACTGATAAATCGTCGCTCTAAAACGCAACAGTGATGAAACAAATTCCATATTATGAAATAACGAATATACTGATGAAATAACATCCCTCCATTTCTCTCGGCAAACAAAAAATATTTTCAATCGTTATCTCATTAACAAAGCAATCATTTCTTTCTCACCTCTTCTATTCAAAAGAAAAATATCCATTCATAGAGGTTTGAAAAAAGAAAACGTGGTTTCAAAAAAATGGTCGCTAAAAAACAAGTTGTTCCTAAAGATACAGTAGTGAGAAAACATATCGACCAAATTGAATTACTCAACGCATCTAACAACAAACAATCTTTCTGCTGTAACTTTAATTCAACGCAGTCTACTTCTTTTTAGTTATTCAATGGCAATATTTTATAAAACAGAAATAGAATTTTTTAATGCAAAACTTATCTTCGGTAAAACATATATTCATGCCTATTACAAAAGTACATTAACCACAAGTGCAAGAAAATAAACTGCTATTTCTGGGAAAAAAAATTAACATTGTCATTGAATTCTAAAATTTTATTTAAAAAATACGAATCAAATGTAAATTACACATTAATTTAACAATGTTTGAAAAATGAACAGCGCATTAATTGAAGATTCTCAAAGCACTTAGATACCCTTTATTGTCAATAGAGGGCGCCAGGACTGTATCATGTTATTGATTACCTGGGAAAAATTATTGAAATTTTCAAAAGCCCAAAGAAATTACTAGCGGAAAGTCCTTTAAAAAGGAGAGGCAAAAATACCCAGAGCAAGGCAACTAAAAAGGATTTAATCTTTTAAACCAACAATTTCGTGAAAATGTGCAGGTCACTTAGGCAAGTTTATATACCAGAATCACGCTTCCTGCCGACCGGGACCGGTGGTGGTCTTGTAATCCAGCTGCTCTGGAGGTCTAGGGCTGTTGACGGCGTGAGGTTGGGGAGTTCTGGTCCTCCTCCGCTGCCTTATGTCGATCGCGCCCCACGCTAAGCACGGTGTCGATATGGTGCCGAGGGAACTTCCGGGAACACCAGGTCGTCTATGAGGAGCGAACTGGGCCCGCGCCGGAAAACGGAGCAGGCAAAGCTCCCGCAGCGTAGTGGATACACCTGCGAATAGACGGCGGCTAAGTAGCCCATCCAAGATAGTCGGACACAGTCTTTTTAATCTTTCTTTTTCATTAAGTGACCATATATTTAAATACTTCCCGGTTCGTTATAAAAGTATTATTTTTCCTCCCACCATTGTTTTTCAAAAACAAAGGTAGATGAACCAATGACCATAGCACTTTTTTTTCGTAATTGAGTATTTGGAGAAAAGAAATTTGAAACTAATATTTCCAACGTTTCTGTGTGGCCCAACTACAAATAAAGAATTTTTCAAAGCATATTATAATGTTCTCGATGTGGAGCTTTTCACAGAAATAAGTCACAAAAGGAAAAAAAACATATAGATGCGTAGTACTTTAAACTGCATAAAATTTATGCACTTCATTCCTACAAAACGCCGAAACGACTTTCAACAGGAAGCATCTTGATATTTCTAGCCAACTCGAGCGGTTTTAAATTGATTCGACATCGTTATGAACCACACAGTAGTGAGAACTAGATGAAAATCCATCTAATATTTACGTGAGAAAATTTTATTAATAAAAAATACGCACTACATTGTTTTAACGTGCATACATACACTTCCACCACACAAATATATATGTATATTTCAAAGATATGCAAGTATTTTGATATGAAAATCAAAGTTACTTCAGCCTTTGTAAAAACATAAATTATTCCCATGGCAACAAACTAGAAAACCTTGTTTAAACTATATGCAATTGGAAAGAAAATAGAAACAACTTTTTACGGTGAAACCAAAAGAGTTTATTTTCATGACGAAAACATTACTTAACAACAAAAATCAGATATAAGAGACCAAAATAAAAGTACAGTTTTTTCAAAATCAAATGTATTTTGGGTAATGTCCTAGAACAGTCCGATCTGCTGTACTTGGTTATTATGACAAAGGTTTTCGCCAAACTGCGCTAAAGAAAAAGTTGCTTCTCAAAGAGGCATCATTGGACGGAAAAGAAAAAGGAAAACGTGGTTTTCAAAGTGGTGTCAAGAGACGAAAAACGTCGAAAAAACAAATTGGATAACATAGAAAATATCAAATAAAAAATAGCAAAATTAAAAGCAAATTCTTTCCAAATGTCGGACATCCACACCAGGATTCTAGATCTGTCCTTCATTCATAGGAGAAAAAAAATTCATTATTTTCTTACCTTATTCAGAAGAAAAATCCACTCGTCGTTTTTATACAAAGAAACGATGCTTCTAAAACGCATACTAGAAGAAAAACTGAAAAATCGCCGCTTCTAAAACGCAACAGTGGTGAAAAGAAATTCCATATGAATGCTTTGCTGATGAAATAACATTCTCCATTTCTCTCAAAAAAATATTTTCAATCGTTATCTCATTAATTAGTAATCATTTCTTTCTGTACCCTTCGGCCCAAAAGAAAACATCCCATCTCATAGAGGGCCGAAAAGAAAACGTGGTTTCAAAATGGTTTTACAAAAAAACGTTATTCTAAGATACAGTAGTGCAGAAACATATTTCCATCAAATGGAATTTACCTAACGCATCTAACAAACAAAATTTCTGATGTAACTTTTAATTCAACGCAAAGCTCCACTTTTAATTATTCAATGGTAATATTTTATAAAACAGAAATAGAATTTTTAATAAAACTTATTCGGTAAAACATATATTCATGCCTACTACAAAAAGTACAACCACAAGTGCAAGAAATAAACCATGGCTGCAAAATTACATTGTCATTGAATTTTAAAATCTTTATTTAAAAAAATATGAAATCAAATGTAAATTACACATTAATTTAACAATGTTTGAAAAAATGAACAGCGCATTAATTGAAGATTCTCAAAGCACTTAGATACCCCTTTTATTGTCACTAGAGGGCGCCAGGACTGTATCATGTTATTGATTTACCTGGGAAGAATTATTGAAATTTCTAAAAAGCCCAAAGAAATTACATTGAAGTGGAAAGTCCTTCCAAAAAGAGAGGCAAAATACCCAGCAGAGCAAGGCAACTAAAAAGGATTTAATTCTTTAAACCAACAATTTCGTGAAAATGCAGGTCACTAGGCAAGTTTATATACCAGAATCATCGCTCGCCGACCGGGACCGGTGGCGTGGTCTGTAATCCAGCTGCTCTTGAGGTTCAGGGCTGTTGGACGGCGTGAGGTTGGGAAAGTTCTGTCCTCCGCTGCTCTATGTCAATCGGGCGTCCACGCTGCTAACGGTGTCTATTATGGTGCGCTTGAGGAACTCGGGAACACCAGGTCGTCTATGAGGAGCGAACCGCCCAGGCCGGAAAACGAAAGCAGGCAAAGCTCCCGCAGCGTGCAGTAGTGGGATAGCGCCTGTGAATTTGCATCTGGCGGTTAAAAAGCCCATCCAAGATAGTCGGACACAGTCTTTTAATCTTTCTTCATTAAGTGACCAAGAGACAAAATAATTTCCCCCGGTTCGTTATGTGCATATTTTTCCCACCACTGTTTTCAAAACAACAGATGAAACAATGACCATATGCACTTTTTTTCGTAATTGAGTATTTGGAGAAAAGAAATTTGAACTAATATTTCCAACGTTTCTGTGTGTCTACAACTACAAATAAAGCAATTTTTCAAAGCTTTATTATTATACACTGATGTGAGCTTTTCACAGAAATAAGTCACAAAAAGGAAAACATGATGCGTAGTAATTTAAACTGCATAAAATTTATGCACTTCCATTCCTACAAAACGCTGAAACGACTTCTTACCGAAGCATCTTGAGATGATTTCTAGCCAACTCGGAAAGCGGTTTTAAATTGATCTTCGACATCGTTATGAACCACACAGTAAGGAGAACTAGATGAAAATCCACCCACGATTTTACGCAGAAAATTTTGCTTAATCAAAAAATACGCACTACATTGTTTTAACGTGCATACATACACACTTCACACACAAATATATATGGTTATTCCAAAGATATGCAAAAACATTTTGATATGAAAATCGCTACTTCAGCTTTGTAAAACATAAAATTTTGTTATAATAAAACAAGAAAAATCTTGTTTAAACTTATATGGCAATCTGAAAGAAAAATAGAAACAACTTTTACGGTGAAAACCAAAAGAGTTTATTTTCTCATGACGAAAATATTACCTAACAAAAAAAATCAGATATAACAGACCAAAATAAAAGGCTTTTTTCAAAATCAAATGTATTTGGGTATCGTCCTAGAACAGTCCACTGCTGTACTCTGGCGACAAAAAGTTTTCGCCAAACTGCGCCAAAGAAAAAGCCGCGCTTCTCAAAGAGGCATCATTGACGAAAAGAAAAGGGAAAAACGTGGTTTTCAAAGTGGTGTCAAGAGACGAAAAACATCGAAAAAACAAATTGGATAACATAGGAAATATCAAATAAAAAATAGCAAAATTAAAAGCAAATTCTTTCCAAATGTCGGACATCCACACCAGGATTCTATCTATCCTTCACTATAAAAAATTCATTATTTTCTTTACCTTTTATTCAGAAGAAAATCCACTCGTCCTTTTTACGTAGAAGAAACGGGGCTTCTAAAACGGCTACAAGAAGAAAGTAAAAAACTGAAAAATCGTCGCTTCTAAAACGCAACAGTGATGAAACAAATTCCATATTATGAAATAACTGAATATACTATTTAAAACAAAATAACATTCTCCATTTCCTCTCAAACAAAAAAAATATTTTCAATCGTTATCCTTCATTAACAAAGCAACTTTTCTCACCTCTTTCATTCAAAAGAAAAATATCCATTCATAGAGGTTTGAAAAAGAAACGTGGTTTCAAAATGGCTCATAAAAAAAACGTTGTTCCTAAGATACAGTAGTAGTGAGAAAACATATCGACCAAATTGTTTCTACTCTAACGCATCTAACAAAACAACTTTTCTGATGTAACTTTTTAATTCAACGTGGTGCCCACTTTTAATTATTCCAATGGTAATATTTTATAAAACAGAAATAGAATTTTTTAATGCAAAACTTATTCGGTAAAAACATATATTCTCATGCCTATTACAAAAGTATTAACCACAAGTGGAAGAAATAAACTGCTATTTCTGGGAAAATTACATTGTCATTGAATTCTTATTTAAAAAATACGAATCAAATGTAAATTACACATTAATTTAACAATGTTTGAAAAATGAACAGCGCATTAATTGAAGATTCTCAAAGCACTTAGATACCCTTTTATTGTCAATAGAGGGCGCCAGGACTGTATCATTATTTTGATTACCTGGGAAGAATTATTGAAATTTCCTTTCTAAAAGCCCAAAAGAAATACTAGCGGAAAGTCCTTAAAAAGGAGGCAAAATACCCAGAGCAAGGCAACTAAAAAAGGATTTAATTCTTTTAAACCAACAATTTCGTGAAAAATGCAGGTCACTTAGGCAAAGCTTTATATACCAGAATCAATCAGCTCTCGCCGAATCGTAATCCGGTGGCGTGGTCTTGTAATCCAGCCGCTCTGGAGGTCTACAGGGCTGTTGACGGCGTGAGGTTGGGAGTTCTGTCCTCCGCTGCTCTGCGTCGATCGGGCGTCCACACGCTAAGCACGGTGTCGATATGGTGCGCTTGAGGGAACTCGGGAACACCAGGCTGTCTAAGGAGGGAGCGAACTCCGGCCCAGGCCGGAAAAACGAAAGCAGGCAAAAGCTCCCAGCGTGCAGTAGTGGATAGCGCCTGTGAATAGACGGCGGTTGGCAGCCCATCCAAGATAGTCGGACACAGTCTTTTAATCTTTTCTTTTCATTAAGTGACCATATATTTAAATAATTTTTCGGTTCGTTATGTGCATATTTTTCCCACCATTGTTTTTCAAAACAACAGATGAAACAATGACCATAGCACTTTTTTCGTAATTGAGTATTTGGAGAAAAGAAAATTGAAACTAATATTTCCAACGTTTCTGTGTAGTCTACAACTACAAATAAAGAATTTTTCAAAGCATATTATAATGTTCTCGATGTGAGCTTTTCACAGAAATAAGTCACAAAAGGAAAACATATAGATGTGTAGTAATTTAAACTGCATAAAATTTATGCACTTCATTCCTACAAAACGCCGAAACGACTTCTTTACCGAAGCATCTTGAGATATTTCTAGCCAACTCGAGCGGTTTTTAAATGATCTTCTCGGACATCGTTATGAACCACACAGTAAGGAGAACTAGATGTAAAAATCCATCTAATAATATTTTACGTGAGAAAATTTTTATTAATAAAAAAAATACGCACTACATTGTTCTTTAACGTGCATACATACACACCTCCACACACAAATATATATGGTTTCAAAGATATGCAAAACATTTTTGATATGAAAATCAAAGTTACTTCAGCTTTGTAAAAAACATAACATTCTGTTATAACAAACTAGAAAAATCTTGTTTAAACTATATGCAATTGGAAAGAAAATAGAAACAACTTTTTACGGTGAAACCAAAAGAGTTTATTTTCATGACGAAAACATTACTGAACAACAAAAATCAGATAGCAGAGACCAAAATAAAAGGAAGGCCAGTTTTTCAAAATCAAATGTATTTTGGGTAATGTCCTAGAACAGTCCACTGCTGTACTTGGCGACAAAGGTTTCTCGCCAAACTGCGCCAAAGAAAAGCTGCGGGCTTCAAAGAGGCATCATTGACGAAAAGAAAAGGAAAACGTGGTTTTCAAAGTAGGCCAAGAGACGGAAAACGTCGAAAACAAATTGATAACATAGAAAATATCAAATAAAAATAGCAAAATTGGTGCTAAATTCTTTCCAAATGTCGGACATCCACACCAGGATTCTATCTATCCTTCATTCATAGAGAAAAAATTCATTATTTTCTTTACCTTTTTATTCAGAAGAGGTGGTCCACTCGTCATGTTTTTGCCACAAAGAAACGATGCTTCTAAAACGGCTACTAGAAGAAAAACTGAAAAATCGTCGTTTCTAAAACGCAACAGTGGTGAAAGAAATTCCATATGAATGCTTTAAGCTGATGAAATAACATTCTCCATTTCTCTCAAACAAAAAATATTTTCAATCGTTATCTCATTAACAAAGCAATCATTTCTTTCTCACCTCTTTCATTCAAAAGAAAAAATATCCATTCATAGAGGTTTGAAAAAGAAAAACGTGGTTTCAAAAATGGCTTCATAAAAAACGTTGTTCCTAAGATACAGTAGTGAGAAAAAACATATCGACCAAATTGAATTACTCAACGCATCTAACAAACAATCTTCCTGATGTAACTCCTTTAATTCAACGCAGCTCATTTTTAACTATTCAATGGTAATATTTATAAAACAGAAATAGAATTTTTTAATGCAAACTTATTCGGTAAAACATATATTCATGCCTATTACAAAAGTACATTAACCACAAGTGCAAGAAATAAACTGCTATTTCTGGGAAAAAATACATTGTCATTGAATTCTTAAAATTTTATTTAAAAATACGTAATCAAATGTAAATTACACATTAATTTAACAATGTTTGGAAAATGAACAGCGCATTAATTGAAGATTCTCAAAAGCACTTAGATACCCCTTTATTGTCAATAGAGGGCGCCGCAGGACTGTATCATGTTATTGATTACCTGGGGAAGCAAATTATTGAAATTTTCTTAAAAGCCCAAAGAAATTACTAGCGAAGTCCTTTAAAAAGGAGAGGCAAAAATACCCAGAGCAAGGCAAAACTAAAAAGGATTTAATTTTAAACCAACAATTTCGTGAAAATGCAGGTCACTTAGGCAAGTTTATATACCAGAATCAACGCTCTCGACCGGGACCGTGGGGTGGGTGGTCTCGTAATCCAGCGTTCTTGAGGTCTAGGCTAAGTTGGATCTGGCGTGAGGTTGAGTTCTGTCCCTCCGCTGCTCTATGTCGATCGGGCGTCCACGCTAAGCACGGTGTCGATATGGTGCGCTTGAGGGAACTCGCTGGGAACACCAGGTCGTCTAAGGAGGTATTTAAACGGGCTCCAGGCCGGAAAAACGGAGCAGATAAAAGTTCTGCAGCGTGCAGTAGTGGATAGCGCCTGTGAATAGACGGCGGTTGGCAGCCCCATCCCAAGATAGTCGGACACAGTCTTTTAATCTTTCTTTCATTAAGTGACCATATATTTAAATAATTCTGGTTCGTTATGTGTGTATATTTCTTTTTCCCAAATTCATTGTTTTTCAAAACAACAGATGAAACAATGACCATAGCACCTTTTTTCGTAATTGAGTATTTGGAGAAAAGTAAAACATAGAAACCACATTTCCAACGTTTCTGTGTGTCTGGCTAACTACAAATAAAGAATTTTTCAAAGCATATTATAATGTTCTCGATGTGGAGCTTTCACAGAAATAAGTCACAAAAGGAAAAAACATATAGATGCGTAGTACTTTAAACTGCATAAAAATTTATGCACTTCATTCCTACAAAACGCCGAAATTTCTTTACCGAAGCATCTTGAGATATTTCTAGCCAACTCGAGCGGTTTTAAATTGATCTTCGACATCGTTATGAACCACACAGTAAGGAGAACTAGATGAAAATCCATCTAATATTTTTTACGAGAAAATTTTTATTAATAAAAATACGCACTACATTGTTTTAACGTGCATATATACACACTTCCATTATCAATAAATATATATGTATATTCCAAAGATATTTAAAACATTTTTGATATGAAAATCAAAGCTACTAGCTTGTAAAAACATAAAAATTTGTTATTATAATAAACAAGAAAAATCTTGTTTAAAACTTATATGCAATCTGAAAGAAAAAATAGAAACAACTTTTACGGTGAAACTAAAAAGAGTTTATTTTCATGACGAAAATATTACCTAACAAAAAATCAGATATAAGAGACCAAAATAAAAGTACAGTTTTTTCAAAATCAAATGTATTTTGGGTAATGTCCTAGAACAGTCCACTGCTGTACTTGGCGACAAAAGTTTCTCGCCAAACTGCGCATAAGAAAAGCGGCGCTTCTCAAAGAGGCATCATTGACGAAAAGAAAAAGGGAAAACGTGGTTTTCAAAGTGGTGTCAAAAAGACGAAAACATCGAAAACAAATTGATAACATAGGAAATATCAAATAAAAAATAGCAAAATTAAAAGCAAATTCTTTCCAAATGTCGGACATCCAATTCAGGATTCTATCTATCCTTCATTCATACAAAAATTCATTATTTTCTTTTACCTTTATTCAGAAGAAAATCCACTCGTCGTTTTTTACGAAGAAAACGGGGCTTCTAAAACGGCTACAAGAAGAAAACTGAAAATCGTCGCTTCTAAAACGCAACAGTGATGAAACAAATTCCATATTATGAAATAACTGAATATACTGATGAAATAACATTCTCCATTTCCTTCAAACAAAAATATTTTCAATCGTTATCTACTCAATAAAGTAATCATTTCTTTCACCTCTTTTCATTCAAAAGAAAAATATCCATTCATAGAGGTTTGAAAAAAGAAAACGTGGTCGGTTTCATAAAAACGTTGTTCCTAAGATACAGTAGTGAGAAAAAAAAAACATTACCGACCAAATTGAATTACTCAACGCATCTAACAAACAATCTTTCGCTGTAACTTTTAATTAACGCAGTCTACTTTAATTAATTATTCAATGGTAATATTTTTATAAAAACAGAAATAGAATTTTTAATGCAAAACTTATTCGGTAAAACATATATTCATGCTCTATTACAAAAGTACATTAACTCGATGTAAGTGCAAGAAATAAAACTGGGTTATTTCTGGGAAAATTACATTGTCATTGAATTCTTAAAATTTTTATTTAAAAAATACGAATCAAATGTAAATTACACATTAATTCTAACAATGTTTGAAAAATGAATATGCATTAATTGGAAGATTCTCAAAGCACTTAGATACCCTCTTTTATTGTCAATAGAGGGCGCCAGGACTGTATCATTATTTTGATACCTGGGAAGAATTATTGAAATTTTCAAAAGCCCAAAGAAATTACTTAGCGGGAAAGTCCTTAAAAGGAGAGAGAGGCAAAAAATACCCAGAGCAAGGCAACTAAAAAAGGATTTAATCTTTAAACCAACAATTTCGTGAAAATGCGGTCACTTAGGCAAGTTTATATACCAGAATCACGCTCTCGCCGACCGGGACCGGTGGCGTGGTCTTGTAACCAGCTGCTCTGGAGGTCTAGGCTGCTGGACGGCGTGAGGTTGGGAGTTCTGTCCTCCGCCGCTCTATGTCGATCGGGCGTCCACGCTAAGCACACGGTGTCGATATGGTGCGCTTGAGGGAACTCGGGAACACCAGGTCGTTCTGCTAAGGAGGAGAGCAACCGGCCCAGGCCGGAAAACGGAGCAGGCAAAAAGCTCCCCGCAGCGTGCAGTAGTGTGGATAGCGCCTGTGAATAAACGGCGGTTGGCAGCCCATCCAAGATAGTCGGACACAGTCTTTTAATCTTTCTTTTCATTAAGTGACCATATATTTAAATACTTCCCGGTTCGCGTATATTTTTCCCACCATTGTTTTCAAAACAACAGATGAAACAATGACCATAGCACTTTTTTCGTAATTGAGTATTTGGAGAAAAGAAATTTGAAACTAATATTTCCAACGGTTTCTGTGTGTCTACAACTACAAATAAAGAATTTTTCAAAGCATATTATAAGTAATGTTCTCGATGTGGAGCTTTTCACAGAAATAAGTCACAAAAAGGAAAAAAAAACATATATGATGCGAAGTACTTTAAACTGCATAAAAATTTCGACATCGTTATGAACCACACAGTAAGGAGAACTAGGATAAAACTATCTAATATTTTACGAGAGAAATTTTTATTAATAAAAATATACGCACTACATTGTTTTTAACGTGCATATATATACTACCCTTTACACACAAATATATATAGTGTATATTCAAAGATGCAAAACATTTTTGATATGAAAAATCAAAGTTACTTCCAGCTTTGTAGAAAACATAAAATTTGTTATAATAAACAAGAAGAAAAAATCTTGTTTAAAACTATATATGCAATTCGAAAGAAAATAGAAACAACTACGGTGAAACAGAAAGAGTTTATTTCGCCACGAAAATATTACCTAACAAAAAAATCAGATATATAAGAGACTAAAATAAAAAGTACAGTTTTTCAAAAATCAAATGTAGTATTTTGGGTACGTCCTAGAACAGTTCATCAAGCTGTACTTGGCGACAAAAGTTTCAGCCAAACTGCCAAAAAGAAAAAGCCGTTCTTCTCAAAGAGTACCACGACTTGAAAAGAAAAGGGAAAAAGTGGTTTTCAAAGTGGTGTCAAGAGGACGAAAACATCGAAAACAAAATTGGATAACATAGAAATATCAAATAAAAGTTTAGCAAAATAAAAGCAAATTTTCCAAATGTCGGACATCCGCCACCAGGATCTTCTATCTATCCTTCATTCATAGAGAAAAATTCATTATTTTCTTACCTTTTATTCAGAAGAAAATCCACTCGTCGTTTTTTTGCGAAGAAACGCCTTCAAAACGCCGCAAAGAAAACTCGATAAATCGTCGCTTCTAAAACGCAACAGTGATGAAACAAATTCCATATTATGAAATAAACCTGAAATATACGCATTAAAATAACATTCTCCATTTCTCTCAAACAAAAATATTTTCAATCGTTATCCATTAATAAAAGCAATCATTTCTTTCTCACCTCTTTCATTCAAAAGAAAAATATCCATTCATAGAGGTTTGAAAAAGAAAAACGTGGTTTCAAAATGGCTTCATAAAACACCCATGTTCCCAACATACAGTAGTGAGAAAAAACATATCGACCAAATTGAATTACTCAACGCATCTAACAAACAATCTTTCTGCTGTAACTTTTAATTCAACGCAGTCTACTTTTAATTATTCAATGGTAATATTTTATAAAAACAGAAATAGAATTTTTTTAATGCAAAACTTATTCGGTAAAACATATATTCATGCCTATTACAAAAAGTACATTAACCACAAGTGCAAGAAATAAACTGCTACTTGGGAAAAATTACATTGTCATTGAATTTTTAAATTTTATTTTAAAAAAATACGAATCAAATGTAAATTACACATTAATTTAACAATGTTTGAAAATGAACAGCGCATTAATTGAAGATTCTCAAAGCACTAGATACCTCTTATTGTCAATAGAGGGAAGGCGCCAGACTGTATCATGTTATTGATTACCTGGGAAAATTATTGAAATTTTCAAAAGCCCAAAGAAATTAATAGCGGAAAAGTCCTTAAAAAGGAGAAAAATACCCAGAGCAAGGCAACCGTGATTTACCTCTTTAAACCAACACCTGCAGGAAAAATGCAGGTCACTTAGGCAGTTTATATACCGAATTTAATACTCTCTCGCCGACCGGGACCGGTGGCGTGGTCTTGTAATCCAGCTGCTCTTGAGGTCTAGGCTGTTGGACGGCGTGAGGTTGGGAGTTCTGTCCCTCCGCTGCTCTATGTCGATCGGGCGTCCACGCTAAGCACGGTGTCGATATGGCGCGCTTGAGGGAACTCGGGAAACACCAGGTCGTCTAAGGAGGGAGCTGAACCGGCCCAGGCCGGGCACCGGAGCAGGCAAAAAGCTCCCGCAGCGTGCAGTAGTGGATAGCGCCTGGTGAATAGACGGCGGTTGGCAGTCTATCCAAGATAGTCGGTCAGCAGGCAAAGCTCCCAGCGTGTGGTAGTGGATAGCGCCTGTGAATAGACGGCGGTTGGCAGCCCATCCAAGATAGTCGGACATTGTGTCTTAACCTTCTTTCATTATGACCATATATATTTTAAAATACTCCCCTCGGTTCGTTATAAAAGTATTAAGTTTTTCCCCTTACCCTCATTGTTTTTCAAAACAACAGATGAATCAATGACCATAGCACTTTTTTCGTAATTGAGTATTTGGAGAAAAGAAATTTGAAACTAATATTTCCAACGTTTCTGTGTGTCTACAACTACAAATAAAGAATTTTTCTGCGCCATTACGCAATGTTCTCGCTGATGTGGAGCTTTCACAGAAATAAGTCACAAAAGCGAAAAAACATATGATGCGTAGGTACTTTAAACTGCATAAAATTTATACTCTATTCCTACAAAACGCCGAAACGACTTTTTACCGAAGCATCTTGAGATATTTCTAGCCAACTCGAGCGGTTTTTTTAAATTGATCTTCGACATCGTTATGAACCACATTGTGCAGGAGAACTAGATGAAAATCCATCTAATATTTTACGTGAGAAAATTTTTATTAATAAAAAATACGCACTACATTGTTTTAACGATATATACACAATTTCACACAAATATATATGTATATTCCAAAGACATGCAAAACATTTTTGATATGAAAATCAAAGTTACTTCCAGCTTTTAGAAAACATAAAATTCTGAGCTATAATAAACAAGAAAAAATCTTGTTTAAACTATATGCAATCTGAAAGAAAAATAGAAACAACTTTTTACGGTGAAATAGAAAGAGTTTATTTTCATGACGAAAAATATTACCTAACAAAAAAATCAGATATAAAGAGACCAAAATAAAAGTACAGTTTTTCCAAAATCAAATGTATTTCAAGTAATGTCCTAGAACAAAAGCTTCTCACAACTGGCAGCTACAAAAGAAAAAGCCGCGCTTCCTCAAGCAAAGAGGCATCATTGACGAAAAAGAAAAGGGAAAAGTGGTTTTCAAAGTGGTGTCAAGAGACGAAAACATCGAAAACAAATTGATACAACATAGGAAATATCAAATAAAAAATAGCAAAAATAAAAGCAAATTCTTTCCAAATGTCGGACATCCACAATTCAGGATTCTATCTATCCTTCATCCATAGAGAAAAAATTCATTATTTTCTTACCTTTTATTCAGAAGAAAACTAATTGTCAAGTTTTTTGCGAAGAAAACGGCTTCTAAAACGGCTACAAGAAGAAAAACTATGCAAACGTCGCTTCTAAAACGCAACAGTGATGAAAACAAATCTATATTATGAAATAACTGAATATACTGATGAAATAACATTCTCCATTTCTCTCAAACAAAAATATTTTCAATCGTTATCTCATTAACAAAGCAATCATTTCTCACCTCTTTCTGGCCCTAAAAGAAAAAATATCCATTCATAGAGGTTTGAAAAAGAAAACGTGGTTTCAAATGGCTTCATAAAAAACGTTGTTCCTAAGATATTGTGTAGTGAGAAAACATATCGAAATTGAATTACCTTCAACGCATCTAACAAACAATCTTTTCTGCTGTAACTTTTTAATTCAACGCAGTCTACTTTAATTATTCAATGGTAATATTTTATAAAAACAGAAATAGAATTTTTTAATGCAAAACTTATTCGGTAAAACATATGTTCATGCCTATTAAGCAAAAAGTACATTAACCACAAGTGCAAGAAATAAACTGCTATTTCTGGAAAAATTACATTGTCATTGAATTCTTAAAATTTGGCTTTAAAAAAAAAATACGAATCAAATGTAAATTACACATTAATTTAACAATGTTTGAAAAATGAACAGCGCATTAATTGAAGATTCTCAAAGCACTAGATGACTTTTATTGCCTGGCCAGAGGGCGCCAGGACTGTATCATGTTATTGATTACCTGGGAAAAATTATTGAAATTTTCAAAAGCCCAAAGAAATTACTAGCGGAAAGTCCTTTAAAAAGGAGAGGCAAAAATACCCAGAGCAAGGCAACTAAAAAAGGATTTAATTCCCTTTTTAAACCAACAATTTCGTGAAAATGCAGGTCACTTAGGGCAAGTTTATAAGTACCAGAATCAAAGCTCTCTCGCCGACCGGGACCGGTGGTGGTCTTGTAATCCACGTCGGAGGTCTAGGGCTGTTGACGGCGTGAGGTTGGGAGTTCTGTCCTCCGCTGCTCTATGTCGATCGGGCGTCCACGCTAAGCACGGTGTCGATATGGTGCGCTTGAGGGAACTCGGGAACACCAGGTCGTCTAAGGAGGAGCGAACCGGCCCAGGCCGAAAAACGGAGCAGGCAAAGCTCCCCGCAGCGTGCAGTAGTGGATAGCACCTGTGAATAGACGGCGGTTGGCAGCCCATCCAAGATAGTCGGACACAGTCTTTTTAATCTTTCTTTTCATTAAGTGACCATATATTTAAATAATTTCCCCGGTTCGTTATGTGCATATTTTTCCCACCATTGTTTTTCAAAACAACAGATGAATCAATGACCATAGCACTTTTTTTCGTAATTGAGTATTTGGAGAAAAGAAATTTGAAACTAATATTTCCAACGTTTCTGTGTGTCTACAACTACAAATAAAGAATTTTTCAAAGCATATTATAATGTTCTCGATGTGGAGCTTTTCACAGAAATAAGTCAGCTGTGCTGAAAACATATAGATGCGTAGTAATTTTTAAACTGCATAAAATTTATGCACTTCATTCCTACAAAACGCCGAAACGACTTTTTTACCGAAGCATCTTGACATTATTTCTAGCCAACTCGAGCGGTTTTTAAATTAATCTTCGACATCGTTATGAACCACACAGTAAGGAGAACTAGATGAAAATCCATCTAATATTTTACGTGAGAAAATTTTTATTAATAAAAAAAAATACGCACTACATTGTTTTAACGTGCATACATACACACTTCCACACACAAATATATATGTATATTCCAAAGATATGCAAAACATTTTTGATATGAAAATCAAAGTTACTTCCAGCTTTAGAAACATAAAATTTGTTATAATAAACAAGAAAATCTTGTTTAAACTATATGCAATCTGAAAGAAAATAGAAACAACTTCTTTTACGGTGAAATGAGAAAGAGTTTATTTTCATGACGAAAATATTACCTAACAAAAAATCAGATATAAGAGACCAAAATAAAAGTACAGTTTTTTCAAAATCAAATGTATTTTGGGTAATGTCCTAGAACAGTCCATCAGGCTGTAATTTGGCGACAAAAAGTTTTCGGCCAAACTGCGCCAAAGAAAAGCCGTTCTTCTCAAAGAGGCATCATTGACGAAAAGAAAAGGGAAAAACGTGGTTTTCAAAGTGGTGTCAAGAGACGAAAAACATCGAAAAAACAAATTGGATAACATAGGAAATATCAAATAAAAAAAATAGCAAAATTAAAAGCAAATTCTTTCCAAATGTCGGACACATCCACACCAGGATTCTGCCCATCCTTCATTCATAGAGAAAAAATTCATTATTTTCTACCTTTTTATTCAGAAGAAACCACATCGCCGTTTTTGCGAAGGTTTTGGGCTTCTAAAACGGCTACAAGAAGAAAAACTGATAAATCGTCGCTCTAAAACGCAACAGTGATGAAACAAATTCCATATTATGAAATAACGAATATACTGATGAAATAACATCCCTCCATTTCTCTCGGCAAACAAAAAATATTTTCAATCGTTATCTCATTAACAAAGCAATCATTTCTTTCTCACCTCTTCTATTCAAAAGAAAAATATCCATTCATAGAGGTTTGAAAAAAGAAAACGTGGTTTCAAAAAAATGGTCGCTAAAAAACAAGTTGTTCCTAAAGATACAGTAGTGAGAAAACATATCGACCAAATTGAATTACTCAACGCATCTAACAACAAACAATCTTTCTGCTGTAACTTTAATTCAACGCAGTCTACTTCTTTTTAGTTATTCAATGGCAATATTTTATAAAACAGAAATAGAATTTTTTAATGCAAAACTTATCTTCGGTAAAACATATATTCATGCCTATTACAAAAGTACATTAACCACAAGTGCAAGAAAATAAACTGCTATTTCTGGGAAAAAAAATTAACATTGTCATTGAATTCTAAAATTTTATTTAAAAAATACGAATCAAATGTAAATTACACATTAATTTAACAATGTTTGAAAAATGAACAGCGCATTAATTGAAGATTCTCAAATCACTTAGATACCCTTTATTGTCAATAGAGGGCGCCAGGACTGTATCATGTTATTGATTACCTGGGAAGAATTATTGAAATTTTCAAAAAGCCCAAAAGAAATTACTAGCGGAAAGTCCTTAAAAAAGGGGGGCAAAATCCCAGAGCAAGGCAACTAAAAAAGGTTTAATTCTTTAAACCAACAATTTCGTGAAAATGCAGGTCACTTAGGCAAGTTTATATACCAGGTCAACGCTCTCCCGACCGGGACCGGTGGCGTGGTCTTTAATCCAGCTGCTCTGGAGGTCTAGGGCTGTTGGACGGCGTGAGGTTGGGAGTTCTGTCCTCCGCTGCTCTATGTCGATCGGGCGTCCACGCTAAGCACGGGGTCGATATGGTGCGCTTGAGGGAACTCGGGAACACCAGGTCGTCTAAGGGGGGAGCGAACCGGCCCAGGCCGGAAAACGGAACAGGGAAAAGCTCCCCCAGCGTGCAGTAGTGGGGTAGCGCCTGTGAATAGACGGCGGTTGGCAGCCCATCCCAAAATAGTCGGACACAGTCTTTTAATCTTTCTTTTCATTAAGTGACCATATATTTAAATAATTTCCCCTTTGGTATTTTTTTCCCCCACCATTGTTTTAAAAACAAAGATGAACAATGACCATAGCATTTTTTTTCGAATTGAGATTTGGAGAAAAAAAGAAACTAATATTTCCAAGGGTTTCTGTGGTCTAAACTACAAATAAAGAATTTTTTCAAAGATATTATAATGTTCTCGATGGGGAGCTTTTCACAGAAATAAGTCAAAAAAAGGAAAAAAAAACATATAGATGGAAGTATTTAAACTGATAAAATTTATATTCCCATTCCTACAAAACGCCGAAACGTTTTTCCCGAAGCATCTTGAGATTTTCTAGCCAACTGAGGGGTTTTTTTAAATTGATTTCACATCGTTATGAAACCACAGTAAGGAGAACAATAAAAATCCATCTAATATTTTGGAAAAAATTTTTTTATTAAAAAAAAAAAAAAATACGCACTACATTGTTTTAACGTGCATAAAACACATTTTCCACACACAAATATATATGTATATTCCAAAGATAAAAAAACATTTTGATATGAAAATCAAAGTTATTCAGCTTTAAAAATAAAATTTGTTAAAATAAAAAAAAAAAATCTTTTTAAACTATATGCAATTGAAAGAAAATAGAAACAACTTTTGGGGAAAACCCAAAAGAGTTTATTTTCATGAAAAAATAATTACCTAACAAAAAACAGATATAAGGCCCAAAAAAAAAATACAGTTTTTCAAAATCAAATGTTTTTTGGGGTAATTTCCCCCGAACACCACCCGTGACTTGGCGAAAAAAAGGGCCAAATCGCCAAAAAAAAACCCGCGTTTCTCAAAGAGGTAACGAAAAAAAAAGGGAAAACGTGGCAAAGTGGTGCAAAGACGAAAACATCAAAAAAACAAATTGATCATGGTATCAAATAAAAATAAAAATTAAAAAGCAAATTTTTTCCAAATGTGGAATCCCACCAGGATTCTATCTATCCTTCTTTCATCAAAAATTCTTATTTTTTCCCTTTTTATTCAGAAGAAAATCCACCGCGTTTTTTTCGAAAAAAACGTTTCAAAAACGGCTAAAAAAAAAAAAAGAAAATCGTCGCTTCAAAACGCAAAAGTGATGAAACAAATTCCATATTAAAATCGAATATACTGATGAAATAACATTCTCCTTTTCCCTTCAAACAAAAAATATTTTCAATCGTTATCTCATTAACAAAGCAATCATTTCTTCACCTCTTTCATTCAAAAGAAAAAATATCCATTCATAGAGGTTTGAAAAAGAAAAACGTGGTTTCAAAAATGGCTTCATAAAAAACGTTGTTCCTAAGATACAGTAGTGAGAAAAAACATATCGACCAAATTGAATTACTCAACGCATCTAACAAACAATCTTTCTGCTGTAACTTTTAATTCAACGCAGTCTACTTTTAATTATTCAATGGTAATATTTTTATAAAACAGAAATAGAAATTTTTTAATGCAAAACTTATTCGGTAAAACATATATTCATGCCTATTACAAAAAGTACATTAACCACAAGTGCAAGAAATAAACTGCTATTTCTGGGAAAAATTACATTGTCATTGAATTCTTAAAATTTATTTAAAAATACGAATCAAATGTAAATTACATTAATTTAACAATGTTTGAAAAATGAACAGCGCATTAATTGAAGATTCTCAAAGCACTTAGATACCCTTTATTGTCAATAGAGGGCGCCAGGACTGTATCATGTTATTGATTACCTGGGAAGAATTATTGAAATTTTCAAAAGCCCAAAGAAATTACTAGCGGAAAGTCCTTTAAAAAGGAGAGGCAAAAATACCCAGAGCAAGGCAACTAAAAAAAGGATTTAATTCTTTAAACCAACAATTTCGTGAAAATGCAGGTCACTTAGGCAAGTTTATATACCAGAATCAACGCTCTCTCGCCGACCGGGACCGGTGGCGTGGTCTTGTAATCCAGCTGCTCTGGAGGTCTAGGCTGTTGGACGGCGTGAGGTTGGGAGTTCTGTCCTCCGCTGCTCTATGTCAATCGGGCGTCCACGCTAAGCACGGTGTCGATATGGTGCGCTTGAGGGAACTCGGGAACACCAGGTCGTCTAAGGAGGAGCGAACCGGCCCAGGCCGGAAAACGGAGCAGGCAAAAGCTCCCGCAGCGTGCAGTAGTGGGATAGCGCCTGTGAATAGACGGCGGTTGGCAGCCCATCCAAGATAGTCGGACACAGTCTTTTTAATCTTTCTTTTCATTAAGTGACCATATATTTAAATAATTTCCCCGGTTCGTTATGTGCATATTTTTCCCACCATTGTTTTTCAAAACAACAGATGAATCAATGACCATAGCACTTTTTTTCGTAATTGAGTATTTGGAGAAAAGAAATTTGAAACTAATATTTCCAACGTTTCTGTGTGTCTACAACTACAAATAAAGAATTTTTCAAAGCATATTATAATGTTCTCGATGTGGAGCTTTTCACAGAAATAAGTCACAAAAGGAAAAAAAAAAACATATAGATGCGTAGTACTTTAAACTGCATAAAATTTATGCACTTCATTCCTACAAAACGCCGAAACGACTTCTTTACCGAAGCATCTTGAGATATTTCTAGCCAACTCGAGCGGTTTTTTAAATTGATCTTCGACATCGTTATGAACCACACAGTAAGGAGAACTAGATGAAAATCCATCTAATATTTTACGTGAGAAAATTTTTATTAATAAAAAAAAATACGCACTACATTGTTTTAACGTGCATATATACACACTTCCACACACAAATATATATGTATATTCCAAAGATATGCAAAACATTTTTGATATGAAAATCAAAGTTACTTCAGCTTTGTAAAAAACATAAAATTCTGTTATAATAAACAAGAAAAATCTTGTTTAAACTATATGCAATTCGAAAGAAAATAGAAACAACTTTTTACGGTGAAACCAAAAGAGTTTATTTTCATGACGAAAATATTACCTAACAAAAAAAATCAGATATAAGAGACCAAAATAAAAGTACAGTTTTTTCAAAATCAAATGTATTTTGGGTAATGTCCTAGAACAGTCCACTGCTGTACTTGGCGACAAAAGTTTCTCGCCAAACTGCGCCAAAGAAAAAGCCGCGCTTCTCAAAGAGGCATCATTGACGAAAAGAAAAGGGAAAAACGTGGTTTTCAAAGTGGTGTCAAGAGACGAAAAACATCGAAAAAACAAATTGGATAACATAGGAAATATCAAATAAAAAATAGCAAAATTAAAAGCAAATTCTTTCCAAATGTCGGACATCCACACCAGGATTTCTATCTATCCTTCATTCATACAAAAAAAAATTCATTATTTTCTTACCTTTTATTCAGAAGAAAATCCACTCGTCGTTTTTTTTTACGAAGAAAACGGGGCTTCTAAAACGGCTACAAGAAGAAAAACTGAAAAATCGTCGCTTCTAAAACGCAACAGTGATGAAACAAATTCCATATTATGAAATAACTGAATATACTGATGAAATAACATTCTCCATTTCTCTCAAACAAAAAATATTTTCAATCGTTATCTCATTAACAAAGCAATCATTTCTTTCTCACCTCTTTCATTCAAAAGAAAAAATATCCATTCATAGAGGTTTGAAAAAGAAAAACGTGGTTTCAAAAATGGCTTCATAAAAAACGTTGTTCCTAAGATACAGTAGTGAGAAAAAACATATCGACCAAATTGAATTACTCAACGCATCTAACAAACAATCTTTCTGCTGTAACTTTTAATTCAACGCAGTCTACTTTTAATTATTCAATGGTAATATTTTATAAAAACAGAAATAGAATTTTTTTAATGCAAAACTTATTCGGTAAAACATATATTCATGCCTATTACAAAAAGTACATTAACCACAAGTGCAAGAAATAAACTGCTATTTCTGGGAAAAATTACATTGTCATTGAATTCTTAAAATTTTATTTAAAAAAATACGAATCAAATGTAAATTACACATTAATTTAACAATGATTGAAAAATGAACAGCGCATTAATTGAAGATTCTCAAAGCACTTAGATACCCTTTATTGTCAATAGAGGGCGCCAGGACTGTATCATGTTATTGATTACCTGGGAAGAATTATTGAAATTTTCAAAAGCCCAAAGAAATTACTAGCGGAAAGTCCTTTAAAAAGGAGAGGCAAAAATACCCAGAGCAAGGCAACTAAAAAAAGGATTTAATTCTTTAAACCAACAATTTCGTGAAAATGCAGGTCACTTAGGCAAGTTTATATACCAGAATCAACGCTCTCTCGCCGACCGGGACCGGTGGCGTGGTCTTGTAATCCAGCTGCTCTGGAGGTCTAGGCTGTTGGACGGCGTGAGGTTGGGAGTTCTGTCCTCCGCTGCTCTATGTCGATCGGGCGTCCACGCTAAGCACGGTGTCGATATGGTGCGCTTGAGGGAACTCGGGAACACCAGGTCGTCTAAGGAGGAGCGAACCGGCCCAGGCCGGAAAACGGAGCAGGCAAAAGCTCCCGCAGCGTGCAGTAGTGGGATAGCGCCTGTGAATAGACGGCGGCTGGCAGCCCATCCAAGATAGTCGGACACATTCTTTTTAATCTTTCTTTTCATTAAGTGACCATATATTTAAATAATTTCCCGGTTCGTTATGGGCATATTTTTCCCACCATTGTTTTTCAAAACAACAGATAAAATCAATGACCATAGCACTTTTTTTTCGTAATTGAGTATTTGGAGAAAAGAAATTGAAACTAATATTTCCAACGTTTCTGTGTGTCTACAACTACAAATAAAGAATTTTTCAAAGCATATTATAATGTTTCGATGTGGAGCTTTCACAGAAATAAGTCAAAAAAAGGAAAAAACATATAAAATGCGTAGTACTTTAAACTGCATAAAATTTATGCACTTCATTCCTACAAAACGCCGAAACGATTCTTTACCGAAGCATCTTGAGATATTTCTAGCCAACTCGAGGGGTTTTTTTAAATTGATCTTCGACATCGTTATGAACCAAAACAGTAAGGAGAACAGATGAAAATCCATCTAATATTTTTACGTGAGAAAATTTTTATTAATAAAAAATACGCACTACATTGTTTTAAACGTGCATATATACACACTTCCCACAACAAAATATATATGTATATTCCAATGATATCAAAACATTTTTGATATGAAAATCAAAGCTACTAGCTTGTAAAAACATAAAAATTCTGTTATAATAAAACAAGAAAAATCTTGTTTAAACTATATGAAATCGAAAGAAAAATAAAAAACAACTTTTATGGTGAAACTAAAGAGTTTATTTTCTGACGAAAATATTACCTAAAAAAAAAAATCAGATATAAGAGACCAAAATAAAAGT
The DNA here is from genome assembly GCA_019973955.1 of Trichonephila inaurata madagascariensis. Classification (NCBI taxonomy): domain Eukaryota; kingdom Metazoa; phylum Arthropoda; class Arachnida; order Araneae; family Nephilidae; genus Trichonephila; species Trichonephila inaurata. The sequence goes on from BMAV01001122.1 coordinate 51,719, forward strand.
ACAGTTTTTCAAAATCAAATGTATTTTGGGGAAGTCCTAGAACAGTCCACTGCTGTACTTCGACAAAAGTTTCGCCAAACTGCGCCAAAGAAAAAGCCGCGCTTCTCAAAGAGGCATCATTGACGAAAAGAAAAGGGAAAAACGTGGTTTTCAAAGTGGTGTCAAGAGACGAAAGCATCGAAAACAAATTGATAACATAGGGAAAAATCAAATAAAAAAAAGCAAAATTAAAAGCAAATTCTTTCCAAATGTCGGACATCCACACCCGGATTTCTATCTATCCTTCATTCATACAAAAAAAAATTCATTATTTTCTTACCTTTTATTCAGAAGAAAATCCCCTCGTCGTTTTTTTACGAAGAAAACGGGGCTTCTAAAACGGCTACAAGAAGAAAAACTGAAAAATCGTCGCTTCTAAAAAGCAACAGTGATGAAACAAATTCCATATTATGAAATAACTGAATATACCCCGATGAAATAACATTCTCCATTTCTCTCACACAAAAATATTTTCAATCGTTATCTATTAACAAAGCAATCATTTCTTTCACCTCTTTCATTCAAAAGAAAATATATCCATTCATAGAGGTTTGAAAAAGAAAAACGTGGTTTCAAAATGGCTTCATAAAAAACGTTGTTCCTAAGATACAGTAGTGAGAAAAACATATCACCAAATTGAATTACTCAACGGCATCTAACAAACAATCTTTCTGCTGTAAATTTTAATTCAACGCAGTCTACTTTTAATTATTCAATGGTAATATTTTATAAAAACAGAAATAGAATTTTTAATGCAAAAAATTATTCGGTAAAACATATATTCATGCCTATTACAAAAGTACATTAACCACAAGTGCAAGAAATAAAAATGCTATTATCGGAAAATACATTGTCATTGAATTCTTAAAATTTTATTTAAAAAAAAAACGAATCAAATGTAAATTACACATTAATTTAACAATGATTGAAAAAAGAACAGGGATTAATTGGGAAAATTCTCAAAGCACTTAGGATACCCTTTATTGTCAATAGAGGGCGCCAGGACTGTATCATGTTATTGATTACCTGGGAAGAATTATTGAAATTTTCAAAAGCCCAAAGAAATTACTAGCGGAAAGTCCTTTAAAAAGGAGAGGCAAAAATACCCAGAGCAAGGCAACTAAAAAGGTTTTAAATCTTTAAAACCAACAATTTCTTGAAAATGCAGGTCACTTAGGCAAGTTTATATACCAGAATCAACGCTCCCCGCCGACCGGGACCGGTGGCGTGGTCTTGTAATCCAGCTGCTCTGGAGGTCTAAGGGCTGTTGGACGGCGTGAGGTTGGGAAATTCGTCCTCCGCTGCTCTATGTCGATCGGGCGTCCACGCTAAACACGGTGGGCGATATGGTGCGCTTGAGGGGAAATCAACACCAGGTCGTCTAGAGGAGCGAACCGGCCCAGGCCGGAAAACGGAGGGAGGCAAAAACCCCGCAGCGTGCAGTAGGTGGATAGCGCCTGTGAATAGACGGCGGTTGGCAGCCCATCCAAGATAGTCGGACACAGTCTTTTTTAAACTTTCTTTTCATTAAGTGACCAAAATTTAAATAATTTCGGTTCGTTTTTGTGCATATTTTTCCCACCATTGTTTTTCTAAACAGATGAATCAATGCCCATAGCACTTTTTTTCGTAATTGAGTATTTGGAGAAAAGAAGAGAGAGAAGTGAGTGTGCTGGAGTATAGCACAAAAGTTATTTTTTTCAATATTTTCATATGCTTAGGCTGGTGAATCTTGATTCAATTATTTTTAAAATTACATCCATTATGAATGTAACTTATTTTCTAAGCTTCCTGGAAGTTAGTTATTCTTATTTTTAATATTACATCTCTATAACCCTAAATATAATTTCGCGGTATTTTTTAAATACTATTGAAAAATTTCAGTATAATTACAAAGAAGTTTTGGTTATTCCAAACAAAATTACATGCAGAATTTTTAAAAATTTTAATATTTTTTTCTAATGTATGAAGAACACAATGTTGAGGCAGTCAAAAATCTTCTTAATTAATACAATTCACAGTCTTAAGGAATTTTCATGATTATAATACTACATATAACTGTACAATAAACTTATAAATACATCATTATTTTTCTTTTTTTGTTTCTCATTAAAAGTATAGATTCATGTAATTAAAATATCTATATATTTATTTTCACATTTTACTTTTAAAAAAAACAATGCTAATGCTTTTAAAAAAACCTGTCTTCCATAAAATACTGTGAATAAAATGGCAAACTATATAAAAAAGACTTATGAAAAAATCTGTATAAGGTATTCCATTTGTTAAAAAAGCACAAGTTGTTATTAAAGTTGAGACAAAAGAAATACTAAATTCTTCAAAATATTCCACAGTTCACATATTTCTTTGGTTTTAAAGTAACATATCTTAAAGCAATGTCCTGAGAGAAAAGCAATGCAGCACATTTCTCAAACATGACTTTTTCTTCCTTATATGTAAATATGCTTTAAATGACTGGTTTTAGAAAACACCTAGCAGCACATTTCACAAATTTTTTTCCTTGCTATGAATCTGTAAATGTTTTTTTAAGCTATTACTATGTGAAAAACTTTTTTCACACACTTGACAAACATAAGGTTTTTCTTTTGTATGAATACGTAAATGTCTTTTTAAATCAACAGCTTGAGAAAAACCCTTGTTGCATATTTCACAAATGTAAGGCTTTTCTTTGGTATGAATCATTGAATGTCTAGTTAAATGACCACTTAGAGAAAAAGACTTGTTGCATATTTCACAAATATAAGGCTTTTCTTTTGTATGAATACGCAAATGTCTTTTTAAACTAACAGCTTGAGAAAAACCCTTTCTGCATATTTCACAAACATAAGGCTTTTCCTTTGTATGAATACGTATATGTCTACTTAAATCCCAACTAACATAGAAAGACTTATTGCATACTTCACAAACATAAGGCTTTTCCTTGGTATGAATATTCAAATGTTTTTTCAAAGAACCATTATGATTAAAACACTTATTGCACACTTCACAAATATAAGGCTTTTCATTGGTATGAATCAACAAATGTTTTTTTAAATCACCAAATGCAGAAAAACCTAGGTTGCAGCTTCCACAAACATGAGGCTTTTCTTTTGTATGAATGTATAAATGTTGTTTTAAATTACCAGCCTGAGAAAAACCCTTGTTGCATATTTCACAAATGAAAGGCTTTTCATTGGTATGAATTAATAAATGTCTTTCTAAATTACTTTTTTTAGAGAAAGACTTGTTGCATATTTCACAAATATGCAGCTTTTTATTGCCATGAACCTGCAAATGACACCTTGAGTTATCATATAAAGAGAAAGCCATTTTACCAATTTTCACTGTAAGATTTTCCACAGATGTTTGAATACATAAAAGTCTATTTAAAATTCACAATAAAGAAAATGAGTCTTGCAGTCTTGATCAGAATAGGAGTTTGTATTTATTTCTTCTGTAAAAAAGAAAAAAAAAGTATTCTTCAGTATAATGTTGAAAATGTAATCAGAATCTAATTCTACATTTTAATTTATGAAAAAAAAAATCAACTGGATATTACAGCGTTAAAGAATTGGGAGAGTATTTTTTTCCTTATATTTGAAGAAATTAGTTAGGATTTTTACTGAAATGATCAAAATCTAAAAAATATAACAAACATTAGTTACTAAAAATACATTTAAGAAATATTTTAGAACTAGGATCAGTTAATATAAACAGTATGACAGGAAACTAAAGGAATATCATGATAAAATATGAATACCTCCTTGGAGAATTCAAAGAGGATATACACATTGTGTAATAGTACAAAAAACAAGAAAATTTATAAAATTGAAAAGAAAAAAAAGAAAGCACAGTAAGGCCTATATTTTACCTGTTTGGTTTTTGGTATGAATTACAGTTAAGATTATAAGTAACAAGAAAACTACTTGTGATAGACCACATAATTTTTAACAATATTTCCAGGGGCCTAGCTACCACCATATCAATGATACGCCCCCCTCCCAAGCTACAAGGGCCCCAACCTGAGTAACTACAGTCCCACTAACAGGGCTCTTGCATCTAAAATGGGGCCCCGAAGGAATTTTGATACAGGGCCCACTCAGAACTAGCTACGCGAGTGAATGTATCACAAAATCATGGGAGATATTTGAAATTGCAAACATTTTTTCGACAAAGGGATTTTTTAAATTTTTCTAGAAGACACCAAACTTAAAAAGATGCTCTCCATAATACACTGAAGTGCCAATGAATAAACGATAGTAAGGGCTATGCAAGTTGTTTAGTGCTGTGCATCATTTATGCATGAGTGTGCTGTAGTAATTGCACATATAGCGTGTACTGTGGTTGTTCTGAATTAGTGTCAAGATTGCCCATATTGCCTTCAATCACGGAAAAATTGTAGGTGCATGACACATGGACCCTTCAATTCCAAAATCGTCAGACAACTAGGATTTTCAAGGTCAAGAGCATACCAAGAATAAATGGAGGGTGGACAGAAAACTAGCGACCGGGCAAATTGCAAAGGACAATTAACCTGACAGTGTGTGGTGAGAGACAGCTCAGGCATATTGTACATAGCCAGCCAAGCCAAACCTTAGCTCAAATTACCACCCATTTGAATGACGGTGCCAGTGGTACAGTTAGTAAATAGACTGTGAAATGTTTGCTTCACCGTGTATGGGTTTCAGGAGCCATTGACCTATGAGAGTACCATTGCTCAATGCAAGCTATAGGGCTGTATGTCTTGCCTGAGCAAAAAGCACAGACATAGAGTGTAGAGGACTGGAAACAAGTAGCATGGAGTGACAAGTCTCAATTGTGATTATTAAACGCCAACAGGAGGCTGAGAATATGACATCAGGCTCGTGGAGCCATGCATCCTGCATGCCAGGTTGTAACTGTACAAAAGCATTGTGGCTCAATCATGGTCTGGGGTGTTTTTTTCGTGGCACTGTTTGGGATCTTTGGTGCATGTTCCAACCTCCCTCAATGCAATTTGATACATAGAGTTGCAGGGTGATCACCATCCGTTTATGCTATTCTGTTATCTGCAAGGTAATGGAGTTTTCCAGCAAGACAACTGTGCCTCTCACAAGTCCCTGTTGGCTACTGGCTGGTTGGATGAGCATTCCTCTGACTTTTCTGACAAATTGGCCACCTAGAAGCTCAGACTTAAATCCCATTGAGCATCTTTGGAATGTTTTGGGTGAGTGAGTGAGTGAATATTAACGTCACACTGTTCAGCAACATGAGGGCTTTTGGCGACGGACCACGTAATTTTGAACCATGGTCAAGTGACGTGGACGACACCTGAGCTGGCACCCCCCCTCCTAACTACCACACCATGCCAACGGGAGGACGTTTCAGCTCTCGACAGATTTAGCACGCATCGCTGCCCTATACGGCAGGTCTTTAGTGGTACTGGGCTCGAACTCATGACATGCCTGCCATGATCTGATACCTTGACCACTGGGCTACTTGGGCCACACAGAACCAACGAACCTTACTGAATTATGGACAGTTTTACCCCAATATTTGACAAGTCATTCCTGCGGAACGCTTCCAGAAACTTGTTGAATCTATGTCTTCTCATGTGGCAGCTGTTATCAAGGCTAGAGGAGGCCCAATTCGTTACTATAGGTAGGTATCCCTAATTCAGTGGCACTTCAGTGTATTTTGATATACACTTTTTTGATAAAAAGAAAATTTTACACAAGAAATTATGCATGAATTAGACTACTCTGCACCCATGGTAACACAAAAGAAATATACCAGTACTTTATAACTGAATAAAATTAACAATAACCTTATTGAAGAAATGAATAGGCTGTAGTAGCTGAACTGTTTTTGATGCAATTGCAAAAAAGTCACTGTTAAGTATGTTGCATGTTCTGCATCCTGTAGTAACTAAAACCTGCCATGCAGAAGAGACAATACATGGCAATTCTATCAAAGCTAAAAGATTTCAAGTTCTTTGGGTGAGAGGTCAGATATTGTGTCCTTTTTATCTATTGTGGTTCAAAATTACAAGGTCCATTTAAAATAGTTCTTGATTCAAAGTGTGATGGGTACATAAGTAATTGAGAAAATCCAGGAAATGAAGTATGTTATTGGATCATACTAGTTTTATTTGGAATATAATAGCAGTTTCCCTAAAAAAAAAACTGAAATAGTCATTAACTCTTTTTTAAACTTCACTTTATAGCATTGATTATTCTTGCAAAGCAATGCAGTAAAAGGTCATGGACCTTGTAATTATAGCTAAGGCGAAATGATGAACACAATTCTTCACCCACACATGAAAAGTAAACTTCATTTAATAACAAACATACCCATTTCTGGGGTCAGAACTCAATATAAATTATTTGGCTAAGAAGTAAATTATCAACAGCATGAAAATTTTTTAAAGCTACAAATTCATTCATTATGATTCTAAACTAAACTGGTTTTGTAATGGTAAATAAATGTTTTTCGCAACAGAAGAATATATAAAGATATTCAAATATAAGTTAAAGATTTGTAAAAATGTACAGGAATGAATTGCTACTTGCACAGTTCAGATCATCTCAGATCAGTGAAATAATCTGTTGGAATATATCTACTGAAATGTAAAAGAAGGATGTAATTAATGTCAAGATCCACCTCTTAAAATACACTCATGGACAAAAAAAATTAGCACACCATGAAATAATTGCGGAATCGTAATGAAACTTGGCATGAAGGTAAAAATTGGGAAAATATGCAAATTATTAGAAATGCAGCGTGATTGTGCATTACGTATAGCCGGTAGAGGGCATTTAATATTGTTCTCCGTGGAGTATATAACAGGTAACCAAAGTTGTTTGAGTGTGCTGAATCGTTTACAAAGGAAGAGCTGAGGTAGACATGCCATTACGCCATTTTCGAAGACAATATGAGCAGCTGTCACAGTTTGAGAGAGGGAGAATCATAGGCATGATGGAAGCTGGGTGATCAGCTAAGCAAGTAGCTCGACAATTATGCAGCTCTGATTATGTTGCGAGGAGATAATGGGACCAGTGGATCCAAGAGATGTCATTTACACGAAGACCAGGCTCAGAACGCTCTCGACAGTCCAGTTGTCGAGAAGACCGCCACATCGCAAGAAATGCATGGGTACAGCCAACTGCTTCATCGGCTGCCATCAAGGCACAAGTAGCACCTTCACTAGGGGCCCCTGTGTCTTCTTGAACCATACGAAGGCACCTGGCTGAAGGACATTTGGGATCGGCGCACATTACGTGTGCTGCCCTTGACGCCTTCGTTTGGAGTGGTGCCGAGCACGAGGAAACTGGACTGCAGCAGAATGGAACCAGGTCGTCTTTAGTGACAAATCCAGATTCAATCTCAGAAGTGATGAGAATTGTGTTCATGTGTGGAGATCCCGTGGTAAATACCTCAATCCTGCCTCAGGGGCGGCTCTAGGACCGGACAAACCGGACCAATGCCCTGGGCAGCAAACTTAAAGGGCGGCATTTTGATTGAATTTGATATATATATATATATTATAACAAAAAAAATTTGACATATTTCTTGAAATATTATTGGGTGTGAATTTGACATTTCATTTAACATATATCTTATTTCTTTATTTTGTACTCTGTATGTTAAAACTTGAAGAGTTCGAGACAGGAGTATATGTTAAATCATCAAATTTAATACTTGTATGTTCACACATCTTTCACCTGTTACTTTCTAACTGACCTGCAGTGAAGTCACAACGGACATTCCTCTTACTCTTACAATGACCGGTGTCAGCTATCCAAAAGGAGAAAAGAGTAATTAGAGGTTTTGGTAGATAAAAAAACCACAAGAAACGTTTTATTTTCGTTTTGAGTGTAGTTACTTTTCGTTAAAACAAACGCTTGTGATCCCAACCATCAGTAGACTATTTTTCGAAGAAATTGGCTAGCCTGAACAGGAATTTTCAAGGGGGTTTCGTTGAAAGTTCACCATTCTTGTATCATACTATTTTTGTTTTTGTCGATTTTCAGGAACAAAATGCAGTAAAAAAACTAATTATTGAATAAATAATTAGCATTAATTAATAAAATTAATCATTAGTAACAAATATTTAATTAAAATTTACGTATTATATACTTAGAATTATAACCAATCGGAAAAAAATCCAAGGCCAGACCCTCAGGAACCCCCTCCCCCTTGTGTGCACCACTGTGATTCCTTCTCTTACATTTTACTCGTTTGAAATAATAACAGGTAATTATGTCCTTACTTTCAAATTATTTTTAATTTTTTAAAACTTAATATATATATATATTGCTATGCTGCCTTAATGTTCGCTGGAATTTTTCAAGTTTATAGTTGCGTATTTATGTGAACAATTTATCTTTTTTAATTATAATTTTATGCTTTAGAGAGAGAGGGCGGCATTTTTCATTTTTGTCCATGGCGGCAAAACTGCTAGAGCCGGTCCTGCCTGCCTTTGCTTTACAACAACACACCGCTCCCACAGCTGGTGCAATGTTATGGGGTGCCATTGCCTACAATACACGGTCACCCCTAGTATTGATCAGTGGCACCATGACAGCCAAGTGGTATGTCCATGACATCCTGCAACCCGTGTTGCCACTCATGGAACGGCTCCCAGGAGCTATTTTTCTACAAGACAATGCTCGGCCTCACATGGCAAGGGTGTCACAAGACTGTCTCAGCAGATTTGTCTCCAATCGACCATATCTGGGATCATTTGGGACGGCGAGTTGGGCATACCCACGAGTTTGAATGAACTAGAAGCAAGGTTACAGCAAATATGGAACGAAATGTCTCAAGACATTATACGGAGCTTGTATGCCTCAGTGCCTGATCGTATCGCATTGTGCATTCGTGCTAGAGTGGGTTCAACAGGGTATTAGATCCTTTGTTCTTTTGCCTTTTTCTCTGAAATAAATTATCCTTTTTCTTTGATTTTCTAATCATTTACTTATATCAAAGTAGTCATTACGTATGTAAAATTTCTTTTTATTTTGACGACTCCTTCTTAGTACACTAATTTTTTGTCCATGGGTGTATGTATGCTAATGCTATACTAGAAGATATATGCATAACAAACAAATAAGTCAGAATTTGATAGCAAGCAGTTTCTTCAAATCTTTTCATGAATTACAAGAATCTAACAAATTGTACGATAAATTAAATTTTTAATTTCTGTAGTGTACAAGTTGTCTTTGTCTGTGAGCAGTTGAAAAAATGTTTTGTCCACTGCATTGCATTACGTATATTACCAAGAAATATAATTAAATACGTTAACCAGGAATTAACGTGCGATTCTTTAAAGGATGACACTGTCAATTTTTTTATTTATTTTGAAAGCAATAGTTTATTGTAAATTACTTCATATCATCAAAACCTTCTTTCAAAAGCATCTTTATAACAGGTATAAGCTAAAACTTTTATTCCACTCTTTTAACCTTTTACACGCCGCACTATGATTGAAAGATCACATGAACGAAATTTTGATAAAAATCAAATTAAAATTGAAACATAAGATCTCTAAAAATTATTTAAAAAAAAAACCTTTTTTTTTAAAGATTTTTAGCATGTTCCAAAAATGGAACATTTTTTGTTCGATGGGCGCATAATAGTTTGTAAATGATAAAATAAGGTATTTTATCCCATGAATTAATCTGGAACAAGAACTCCTCCATCTGCATCTAAATTCCTGCATGTGGGTGTAAATCAGCTTCATGATTAGGTAATTTGGTATTTTTTTATATTGCTGCCCTTCCTCCGTCCCATCACGGAATAGTGAATGTTGCCTGAACGTTGAAAGTCCTGAGTAGGGAGCAAGAAGCTTCCTGATTGGCTGGCTGGAGAGTTGTAGTAATCGAAGTGTTGGTAGTGGGGGACAGGAGGTGACATGGGTGTCTGTCGGATGAAACTGGGTGAAAAAAGCTGAGTCCTGGTGTGGATATGGTGCAATTTGATTGGCGGTTGGAACTGAGTGAGTTACCTCTCGATTGGCTCTACCAGAATTAAGTAAAAGAATTGGGCGTTCCTGATGGGGAGCAGCAGTGAAAAGTTAAATATAAAAAAATAAAATTTTTGCAAGTCATTCAAAAAGATTCATTTGGACGTCACCTCTTGGCTTGCTCGAGTAAGGTTGTGTTTTTCTGTTCTCCGAACGATTTACTTTCCAATCCCGCAGGTTAAAATAGAATTCAATCAGGCGTACCTATAGCTCTTATCAGGGCTGAAAGGATAGGGCGCCGGCTACTTTTAATCTGTGTATCCTTTTGGATATTTTTCTTTTCGCCTATTTTGGACTCTAATTTTTGGACTTTGAAAATTTCTGACCATGGAACTGAACTTGGAACAGCAAACGGATATGGACTTAGTACATACGATTTTTCATCATCCTCGACCAGATCATCGACCCCCATTATGACGAACTGTGAACGTTTACAAATCGCTAATTCAGAACTTCGCAAATTCTCTATTTTGCATGCGAACGTTTCGCATGCCATCGAAGCTGCCGCCCCATATGCCCAAGATGACGACTCGGACCTGGCCGACATGTACTCCAGACAAGGCTACCTTGAACAACGCAGGCAACAAGCGGTAAGTGATCTTTCTACTCTTCCTCGTTGCAACACCCCGGGTTGTCGGATTCATGAAACACCTGTAAATTCACCCACTAAAGCTAATGTTAACGATTTTCCTGAACTCCCTAAAAAAGCTAGCTCAAAAAGGAAGGAAAGCGATGATGGATTCATCTCGCCCACTTCCAAGCAAACTTGTAAAATGCAGAAAGTTGAATTTAAAAATTTTGATTTAAAAACTAATAATAAATTTGATAACTTAAACGAAAAGGACATAGCAGGAACGTCTCAACCAGCCGTTAATGTTAATAATCAGCACTCTCACACTCTAGGAACAACAGAAAACACCACAGAACCCAACACTCTTCCACCCCCGGTCTTCCTTAAAATTGAAAAGAATTACATAGAACAACTGCAAACACTTACCGAAATTATCCCCACTCTACGTAGTAAAAAGACCGGTGAATTAATTAAATTATACACAGACACATATGATGAATATAGGACACTTAATGATGCAGTCGAAAAATTAAATTATCAATTTTTTGTAATTAAACCTAAACATGAAAGACCCATTAAAATTGTTATCAAAGGACTCCCCACCAACACTGACACGCAACACATACATGAAAATTTAACTCAACTTGGATACACTGTCGAAAAAGTACACCAGCTAGTTGGCCGAATCACTAAGCAAAATTTACCCGTTTTCCTTGTCACTCTCCCCCGTAATTTAACTAATTTAAATGTTTTTCATCTTACGCGCTTGTGCTATCTCTCGGTAAGAGTTGAAGGGTACGATGGCAGAGGTACTATGCTACCCAATGCTACTCGTGCAATAAATTTCACCACACTGCCGAGAATTGTCACTTCACTCCCAGATGCTTGAAATGTGGCGAGGCCCATCAGACGAGGAACTGTGCCATCAAGCGTCTGGACAAAACTTATTGCATCAATTGTCACGTGTACGGACCCATGGCAAACTATTCTAAATGTCCCCTATACCCCAAACCCCGTAAAGGAACCGCTAATATTAATAACAATTATTCTGCCGCAGTTAATAATTTAATTCGCCCCAACTTGTCATATGCCCAGGCCGCTAGCAAAACACTAACTGTTAATTCCAAACCTCCCCAACAGATGGCGACACACACAAACACACGCAGAAATCCTGCTATGTCTTCCAATAAACAGACCAATCAAGTTGTCCTCCCCTCCCCTATCATAACTAATACCAATGTTGAAGATAATTCTCCCCAAGCATTAATTCTACAAACACTTCAACAGACGATTCAAGCCCTAACTGTAATAACCCAGCAATTTTCAGCTTTAACTTTTAATAACCCGGCCCCCAACCTAAGAAACCTAAGTCTAAACTAACCAAACCCCAGCTTCAAGCCTTATTAGAGGCCTACCTCGACAATGATGATGACTAGGCACAACTTGATTGGTTTAAAACTTTGCTCATGGAATGCAAACGGCATTTTAAATAAAATAATGGAATTTAAAATTTTCATAGAGAAGTACTCTCCCGATGTAATGCTTATTCAGGAAACCCATCTGAGGCCTAAACACAACATCAACGTTGCTAATTATATTTGTTACCGTAACGATAGGGACACGGGCGCGTATGCGCGCGGTGGTACTTTAATTCTTATCAAACGCAATATCCCCCATTTTAATCTTACTCCCCCTCTCCAGCACATTGAGGCTACGATCGTAGTCCTCACTCCCCCTAATTTAAATCCAATTTCAATAGTTTCTGTTTATAGAAGAAGCTAGCTCGGACGAGAGATTGTTCACTCTCGATTTCGAGCATCTCCTTCAGACCAACAGTAATTGTGTGTTATTTGGTGATCTGAAAGCTACACACAATGCGTGGAACTGCTCTGTCAATTCCACCAGAGGAAAGCAATTAAAAATTTTAGCATATCTACTTAATTTAACAATAGCTTACCCCGACTCCCCACCCGCTTCGGCTACGGGACTTCAAATACTTTGGACATAGCCGTTATTAATAACTTTCACTTCCCCTACTCAAATGAAACCATCCCAGAGCTTTCCTCTGACCATAACCCTGTTTTTCTAAATTTCTCCCTTACTGCCCCCATTCATATTGATAATCCCAGAGCAGTTACCACTTGTTGGTCTGAATTCCATAAAAACTTGAACAATTCCGTTCGTCTGTCTGATTATACAGGCATTCGAAATCTTAATGTGCTGCAATCCAAAATTTCGCTTCTCACTACCACCGTTCGCTCCGCCCACCACCAGGCATCTAAGCCAATAGAAAACAAGAAGCACTCTTTCATTCCAAACGATATACACCAACTCATATATTTTAAAAATAAAGCTAAAAATACTTACAATAGGACTTTAAACCCAGTACACAGAACTAATTATAACAGAGCACAAGCACGCTTAAAAAAGGCACTTAAAAAGCACTCACAACAAACATGGACTAACAGATAACCAGAACATAACACTGTGACATCTCTCGCGTTCTTCTTCTAACATAACTCCTACGTTCTTTGACGGCCACGATTAATGGCAAAACTTTTCCAACCCAATTCCAAGAAGTAAAAACGAAGCAACAATGCAAATAAGATAACCTTTAAAAGGATAGAAAGTTTAAGGAGAATGAATGGCAATCTTAGAGAAAGCTTAGTGTGGAACAGTTGGAAGTGTGTTTAGACGGCCTACTCATGAATCACGGAGACGCCCACCCTCGCTAATATTTACAAGGAGCAACTATTGCACACGAGCACATCAGTATACCTGAAAGTATCAGAATCGTTGAGCCTTCAACCAAGGTAGGAGGATTATATTCTGAACGCTAGAGTATTTTATTGAATTGAGATTGGGTGGAGATAATTAGTTATATTGATAAGTGATCTAATTGTGCGATCTGACTTAATTAAATCGGCATACTTTGGTTTATTCTCACTTAATATAAGTTTGTTCGTTATATTAAAATTATAGAATGTCTCATCCTTCCGATAATCCCACACCTCTAACTTACGCGGAACCCCCAAGACATAGCTATCGACAGATGGCTATGTCCAATCGCCCGAACAATATTTATAATTCGGGGTTTGGTAATGCAGGAGGGGTTTGTATTTTACCAGAAATGTGCTTTTCCCGGGGCGGAATTTGGGTTTTAA